>PVIY010031071.1:0-30290 GCA_004026745.1 Myrmecophaga tridactyla | reverse complement strand
GTGGATACATTGTAAGTGGGACCTTTTAATGAGGTTACTTCAGTTAAGGTGTGACCTACTTTATTCAGGATTTGCCTTAATCCCATTATGGAAGGATTGATTACTAAGAGAATGAAATTCAGACAAAGAGAGAAAGCTATGGAAGCAAGAAAATGAAATCAATGAAACCCAGATGATGGGAGAGAAGGGAGAGACCAGAAGATGCCGCCATATGCCTTGCCATATGGCAGAGGAGCCAAGGATCACTAGCAGATGATCTTCGAGAAGAAAGCATCTCCTTGATGATGCCTTGATTTGGGCATTTTCTCAGCCTCAAAACCATGAGCAAATAAATTCCCATTGTTGAACCTGACCCATTTCATGCTATTTCCTTCTAGTAGCCTAGAAAACTAAAATAGAAGGCTAATCATGAATTTAAGTGAGAGGAGCCTTGTGTATAAATATTCATATGTAAAAATATTGAATGAAACTATGCTTTCTCTACAAATGTGAAATCCTAAGGAAATATCAAATACTTACAGATATTCAACTTGGCTATTAGTTCCTGGTAGAATTTAAATGATTCTAATGAAGATACAGGTTAAATGAACACATTTTTTGCTGCTAAAATTTGGGCCAGTGAGTTTGTCATTTGTTGTCTGTTATATTGTTTTTTTATTTTCCCCAAATGTCAAGCATGTGCTCATATATTGAATTGATTTATAACAGCAAACCTGGATGCCAATGGCCTTGCTACTATGTTGGATCAAAAACTTAGTTTATTAGAGAATAGGCAATTATCTGGGTTTCCCCATCTTCCACCCCCGATCATTCAATAGCAAATTTGGTCTAAATTACCATTTTCACATGCTTATTTTAGTCAATTAATAAATACTAGTTTTGAAATAAACATTTATATAGTTTCATATCCAGTTTTAAGTCCTTTACAGATGTTAGCTCCTTTAATTGTAAATTTCTATAAATGTGTACCATCAATAGCCTCATTTTATAGTCGAGGAACCTGAGGCTAAGAGACTGAGTGACACACCAAGTGTCAAACCACTGATAAGTAGTGGAGTCAGAATTCAGATCCAGAAGAATAGTTCCAGAGTCACACCCTGAAATCACGCTGCTAGGCTGACTCTGGTCATCTTCCTGTCCTCTATAGTTTAGGCTGCACATACTCAGCCTTAATCTCTGTGTGTTACCTTCCAGTTGTCATTTCTGATGATATCTCTTTTCTGTTCCACCTAAGCCAGGATTTCTATACTTAGCAGAAGTTAAATAAGAAGAAAGAAATGGTGGTAGTTGATAGTGTATGTAAATGTGGGTGTGTCTAAAATTGTGACATAGTGAACGGCACGATTTGGCACTTCAGAGTTTGGTGTTTGCAAATAATTTCACAGTTTTTCTTTAATAATTGTTTTCAGCCAAAACTCAGATCAGACATTTCCTAAGACTTTTTCATTAATCATCCATCTTACACATGCAGAATTCATTGAGAGTGTCATTTCTTTCGACTTGACATTGGCCAGTCTCTACAACTGTGGAGACCAGTGGGAGCTATGGGGGGAGTCTAGAAGAATAATGAATACGATTGATGGGTTGGAAGTTGGTAACCTCTGAAGAAAGGATGAAGGAAACTAATAAATGCATATGGGACAGACACAAAAGGCTTTAAGTTATTTCAGAGAAGAACATCTATATCCACAAATTAACAAAGGATTTGATGGCACAAGCCTTTGGAAGAAAAGTTAGGAAATGTAGGGATTATGAGGCTCTAGTCCAGCCTACGATGCATCGGCTTCTTCCTGTGTCTCTGTAACAGGTAGTGGCCCATAACTGACTGTAAAACCTTGTTAGGCAGTACACTGTAAAGGCTGCTGTTTGTATATATTTGTCCCATCTGATATTCAAATTTTGATTGAAAGAGTCAGGTAGGAGCCACTTGATTTACATATCTTTAAAAACAACATTTGGAGGAATTCTTTAACTCCGGACTTTTATTGAAATTGACTAGAATTCACTTTCTGTAATGACAACTGCCATGGTCAGGGTCATGTGTCAACCTGGCCAGGGGGTGGTACCCATTTGTCTGGTTGGGCAAGTGCTGGCCTGTTTGTTGCAATGAGGACATTTCATAGAATTAGATCATGATCACATCAGCTGCATCCACAGCTGATTACATTTGTAATCACCAAAGGGGAGTGTCTTCTGCAATGAGTGATGCTCAGTCTAATCACGGGAAGCCTTTTAAGGAGGATTCAGAAGAGACAGGCTCTTCCTGCTTCGGCTGGTGAGCCTCCCTGTGGAGTTCATCCAGACCCTCCATTGGAATCATCGGCTTCACAGCCTGCCCTGCAGATTTTGGGCTCTGCGTTCCCACGGTCACGTGAGACACTTTTATAAATTTTATATTTGCACGTGTTCCCTGTTGGTTCTCTTTCTCTAGAGAACCCTAACTAATACAAGAACTATACTTGCTTCACTAGGCATACTTTTATACAGCACTTGATAAAGACAAACAGTAGCTTCTGGAATCAGTCTCCAGGGCCTCCTCATTCTAGTATTGGCCATAACCCTTAACTTGCAGTGTCCCCGTCAGTGACCTCAATAGTGGTCCTTCCTTGGCTCCAGGAACCTAATGAGCAGATCTTCAATGTGTTCCACTTTTGCTTCAGAGACTTAATAATAATAACATAAAGTCTCCAGTCTCTGCTCCTACACCTACCTAATTGAGGTACCATCTTTGACAATAGAGTCTTCTACAGTTTACTTCTTTGGATGACACTGCTTCCCTTCAATGCACTCTACAAAATTTTAACAGCCTTTATTTCTTGTTAAACCTTAAACTTATTTTTGAGTATTTACTTGGCCCTGAGGCTCTTTCTTACTTGGAGTTTCTTAATCTTCTTCAATCCATTCCCCCTTTCGATAAACATCAGTCACTGGAGATCATATTCACTCCCCTAGGGGGACATGCTGGTCTTCTTTTAGCCAAAAAAAAAAAGACTTTTCTGAGATTTTCTTCTTGTGGCTTGTGTTACAAAACAAAAGATATATATCCAGATATACATATATAGAATATGTATATAATACAACATAATACATGTACAGTACAATAAAATATAAATAATATATGTAAATGTGTATTCAAGCATATTTTTATAGTGGAAAAATGTACTAGAACAAAAAATATACTTTTTCCAATTATTCTCCTCTCCTGATGATTCTGTTATATCTTCTGGAAGAACATGACTTCTCCCATTCAGAAAATCTCTACTCTAATTAAAATGGTCTTTCTTGCTTTGTACTCTCACCCAAATATATACTCACTATTTGTCTCAGAACAGTTTGGAAAGAATGACCGCAAGAGTGCTTAAAATCTCTTTGGAGATTCCTCTTATTGCAGGAAGTAAAAGCAAAGAGATTTACTTCCTGATAAAAATATATCTAGCTGATAGATAACCCTATGTCACTTCCTATGTAATAGTAAACACTAACTGTGGAGCAGTGTAACAGGGCATTACACTTTGACTCCTTCAAGGTCTTGGTATTGTGGATGGAATGTTAAATTTGTAAGGCATATTGTTCTAGTTCGCTAGTTGCCAGATGCAGTATACCAGAAATGGAATGGCTTTTAAAAAGGAGAATTTAATAAGTTGGTAGTTTAAAGTTTCAAGGCCAAGAAAATGTTCCCATTAAAACAAGTCTGTAGACATGTCCAATTTAAGGCATCTGGGGAAAGATACCTTGGTTCAAGAAGGCCAATGAAGTTCAGGGTTTCTCTCTCAAATGAGAAGGCACATGGCAAACACAGTCAGGGTTTCTCTCTCAGTTGGAAGGCCACATGGCCAACACAGCATCATCAGCCAGCTTCTCTCCTGGCTTCCAGTTTCATGAAGCTCCCCAGGAGGTGTTTTCCTTCTTCATCTCCAAAGGTTGCTGGCTCATGGAGTCTCTGCTTCGTGGTGCTGCAGCATTCTCTGCTGTCTCCGAATTTACTTCATTCTCCAAAATGTTTCTTCTTTTATAAGACTCCAGAAACTTATCAAGACACACCCAAATGGGTGGAGACATGTCGTCACCTAATCCAGTTTAACAACCACTCTTGACTAAATCACATCATCCAGGGAGATGATCTGATTACAGTTTCAAACATATGGTATTGAATAGGGATTATTCTGCCATTATGAAATGGGATTTTGATTAAAACATGGCTTTTCTACATACATCATTTCAAACCAGCACACATATATACCTACTTTTTGATATCTGTTATTTTTAAAGTTAGTCATTCAACAAACATTTGACTGTAACGTAAAAAACCCAGGAGTGAATAAGATGGTTTCATGCCTTCAAGGAGTTCATTGTCTTGCACAAGCCACAACCAGGAATGAACAATTATTCAGCAATGAGTTGTGTAATCATACTGTTAAAGACACAGTAAGTGTACAGGGGAAGGAGTAGCTCAGCAACTTTGCATTGAGGTGAGTATAGGAAGTATACTCCAAGCAGAGGCTCAGAGATGTGCAATGACTTGGCTCATCAAGAGGCTATAAATATTTTATAAGGAATGCAGAGTGGAGAGAGATTATACTGTAGGTAGATTTAGGAGAGATCTAAATAAACACATGCCAAAAAATCTCGGTATTTATTCTCTTACTGTCAATGGGGTCATAATAAAGGGTTTTAAGTCTGAGAATAACAAAATCAAATTTGAATTTTGGAAAGTTGAGTCTAGTTGCTACTGTTTGCATAAGAACAGCACTGGAGATAGGCAAGGAAGGTAGACTGTGACAACAGTCCATGAAAAAAGTGATCATAGTTTTCGGTATGGGGCTGAAAAGGGAGATCTAAGAATATACCTAAATATGTACTTCTAAAGTGTGGGCTCTGACTGATGGATAAGGAAGGATCAGGGTGATTGGAAAACAACAGAGACCCATAGCTCCTTTATTAAAGAGGCAATAAAAACTGAAATTAAAAGATAATTAGAAATTAAAGATGAGAGCACTACATATCAAAACTTATGGATCAAAGGAATATAGTTTGGATGAATTACTTATATATCATTTAAAAAATATGTTTACTGAGTGCTGACTGGGCTCCAGACACTAATCTAGTTTCTGGTATTACAGCAATAGCAAAACGGTCCATCCTTGCCCTCCCAGAGCACTGATTATAGTAATTTATACATAAGTAAATTATGTGGTATGTGTTAAACAGTGTTAAGTGCTTGTTTTTGTATTTTTATCACAAGCATTTTAGGCTGTGGTTTGCATTTGTTTTTGATTATGTACAAGTCTGATTTTATTTCCATCTTCTAAAAATGTCTCAAAATAAGTGTTATGTTGACAACAGCCTTTCATGTTTTCATGTTCTGCTAACTATGTATTCCTTTAAAAAGTATAATTTTCTGTCATTCCGAGGATTTGGAGACAGGAAGGAGAGATGAACGCTTCTGTTCAATATACAATCTTTGCCTGTTGACACTTCCTTGTTAACTCTTAGAGTCATTGCACTTTGACTTCTGACCCTTTTATTCCTTCAGGTCTTGCCAAGATCTTTAATGATATTTATATTTTAATGAGCCTTTATACTTCATTCTATAACTTGGATATTCTGTGGTATTCCACACAAATGACTGCAATGAACTTCTTAAAACATGCTCTTCTTGGTTCCATGTTCTTTCTTATGTAGCATTCCCTCAGGAATTGTTTTTTCCCCATTTTCCTTACTTTAGTCTATCTGATGCATGCCCCTAACTGAATTTTGCTCTCCTTCCTTCTCACTTGCCTGCAACTCTGTAATTTCCATTATGTCTTTCAGTTAATGGTGCTATCCTCTATACTTTGTAATTCCAACCAGAAACCAGGTGATATTTTCAACATCTCACTCTCAGATCTTTTCTACATTTAATGCTGCTTCTGGAATAGATGCTGCTTCTGTTAATGCTGCTTCTGGAATAGATGTTGAATAAGTCCACTTCTCTCTACATATCTTGTCTAGTCTAAACCACCACTCTGTTTGCCTTAGACCATAGCTGTACTCTACTGACTAGTCCATACACGTAATCTTATATGTGCGTTATGCTGTATATGGAACGATCCCAAGTTATTCTTTCACAAATGTAAATCTAATGATTTTCCCTCTGCTTAAAACCATTTGATGGCCCTCTCATTACAGTTAGGATAAAAGAAAGACTCTTTAAATGGCCTGTGTGATCTTGTCCCTGTCTTTATCTCCAGGTGCATCTTTTACTTCTCTTCCCTTTCTTCTCTTCTCAGTGCTAGCCACACTGGCTTTCATTCAGTTCTTCATATTCTAACTTCTCTTTCACCTTAAGGTCTTTGAGTTGAAATGTTTATTTTTCTGTTCTTCCTTTTAATACCTAACTCTTACTGGTCTTTTAGATTTACCTTATATTTACTACCTCTTCAGTTTAAGCCAAATCTTCCTCTCATAATGTTTTATCATACCCTGTAAAGAGAAAGTTGTATGGTTGCTTTAATGTCCATTTCCTTCACTACATTGTAAGCTCTGTAGGAGATGGTGTACATCATTCCCCCCACTATAAGTAACCCTCATGCCTGGCCTGCACTGAGCATTTCATAAATATTTGTTAAATCATCAGTGAATAAAATATTCATTAATAAACTTTTTAAAAATTAATAAAATGTTTTATAAACTTAACCAGACTAAATTTCAAATGTAAATACACAACCTAAATCCAACAAGGGCTTTAAATAGTTCTTTTTTACTCTATTCCAATTTAATTGGGAAGGGTCTCAGAAATATGCATTCCTTTTAAAAATCTTTTTTTCTTCTTCTTCTTGTTGTTAAATTTTTCTCTCTGATCTGTGCTTAGGACCTTTCTTTCAACCTTGATTCCCTATGTTTCTTAATAAAGTACTGCCTTTCATTTATTAGGTTGGCCAAGTCTAATCTGGATGGGACTTAGTTATTTTTGTCTCCTCAGCCCTTGGCAACAGCTAATTCTAACCAGAATCGCCTTACCCATATTGAAGCATCTGCTTATAATTATGGTAGAATTGCAGTTTACTTTTTTCTGGCTGTTTCCAAGTTCAACCTTACCAAAGGGCCATAAAGCCAGCCATAAGCTACATCAATTTCTGGGCACAACTTTATCATTCATGCTTGAGACTTGCTCCTGATTTTCTTGAGTACTGCCTCTTCTTAAATAATTGGCAGCTGCAACTGGAGAGATGTCACTCTCATTTCACTGGTCTAACTAAAAAAAAAGAGACTGCCTTACATGGTCCTAAAAATGGCTTTTATGCTTCTATGACAGTTTTCTGTCTAATCAGAGAGATTTCTTAGGCAAAAAGGAGACCCCTCAAGCTTGCGAAAGCTCTTTGCTCTCTGGAAATCTCTAATATATTTCTGCCTGCCTGCTAACAGCCTCTCTTCCTGGTACTAGTCAGAGAAAAGATTTCTGCACAATGATGTTTAATGAAGACACTGTCTCAAGAAGCTGTCAGCTGCTGTGGCTTAGAAATGTGTAAATTTCTTAGGAGGAAAACAACTAAAACAAATGATAATACTGTAACAATTAAATGGCATTTTTTACATAGGTATAATAATCCATCAAGAAGTGTTTTTATCATAGCTCTTACAATCATTGGAGAGAAGAATGAGGGTAGATAAGGAGAACTTTAACCCTACTACATAAAACAAGAGAGATAAATCAGATGTCTTTGAAGAGTTCTTCCAGGCATTTGAGTCTTCTTTTTTTGCTTTTCCATGATGGGGCAACAATGATGATTATGATGATGATGAAGGTGATGATAACCACAAATGTTTATTGATTGTTCTCTGTGTACCAGACCTGAAACTACCAGCCAGGAAAGTATGCATTGTTTTCCAAATTTTGCAGGTGAGAAACTGAAGCTGAGAGAGGCTGAGAAAATTGTTGCCACCTGTGCTGGTTTGAAAGGATTCTGCACCCTAGAAAAGCCATGTTTTCATCCTGATCCAATTTTGTGGGAGTGACTGTTTCTTTTAATCCCTATAACAATAATGCAGGTTGGGATCTTTTGATTAGATTATCTTCGTGGCGATGTGACACACCCAACTATAGGTGTTAACTTTGGATTAGATGGAGATGTGACACCACCCATTCCAAGTGGGTCTTGGTTAGTTTACTGGAATCCTTCAAAAGAAGAAGCATTTTGTAGGAAGTGGGAGAATGCCGAGAGAACCAGAGAGACCTTTGGAGATGAAGAGGAAATATGCTCCTGGGGGAGCTTCATGAAACAAGAAGCCTGGAGAGAAAGCTAGCAGAGATCATCATGTTCTCCATGTGCTTTCCCAGTTGAGAGAGAAACCCTGAATTTCATCGGCCCTTCTTGAGTGAAGGTAAACCTCCTGTTGGTGCCTTAATTTGGACATTTTTATAGACTTACTTTAACTGGGACATTTTCTCTGCCTTAGAACTGCAAACTAGCAACTTATTAAACTCCCCCTTTTAAAAAGCCACTCTGTTTCTGGTATATTGCATTCCGGCAGCTAGCAAACTAGAATGCCACCCATATCTGATAAAAATATATTCTTAGGTGGCCTGAAATTATTTAAATAAATGATCTAAAATTTACTTAGAAATTGTTGGAATTAGAATTTGTAGGTCAAAGAAACACTTATATCATATTTTGGTCCTAAAAATCACAAGAGAAAGAAGAATGGTCTGTGACTCCAATTTTGCCTGCGTTTGCTTCGTGATTATGGGCATTTTGCATTACAACTTTGGGCTTCAGTTGCATGGTTTGAACATTTTGAAGAGGGATGGTTTCTAAGGAACTATGACTCTATGAATCTGAGATGGCTGAAGATATCTAAATTTCCATCTGGAGATTGGAATTTCAAAGGGAGTCTGATACCAAATACTGGCCCTCGGTTGACACATCTGTGTGAAGCCGTTGAGCGTTTCATGAGTGGCAAAATCGTATTTACCTTTAGGTTTCTCCTGGTGATTTCCAGTCACGACCCACTTTCTGAGTAATTCCTCACGCAGTTTCATAGCAGCATCAGGTTGCCAGCTAGAGCCACAGCATTGCCCTGTGAGATGATCATCAGTGTCAGGAGATGAGGCAGATTCCTGTTGTTTGATCAAGATGTTTAAACCCATTCTGCACACACGGAAATGCTCAGAAGGATATAATGAGAAGTAATAGTAATTTTTAGATTGCCTGTCAAACCTGAGCCCATTTCTATCCATCACGAAAATGATACAACTTTCACTTCTCCTGCTTTTCTGATTTGCATAACGAACAGCATCAATACCACTCATGAATTTTTCCCCAGCTTCATTCTGAAACAGAACCTTGGTTTGCAATTCCTTAATACATTCTGGTCTAGATCTGTGCACTCCTTTCTAAAAACTGAATAACTCAACTACCAATTAAGCACAGAAATCAGTAATAAAGTGGAATACCAAATAAAAACTTCATTTATGATCTTCAGCAACACTCTAGATAATAAAATATCCTTTAATGCAGTTTTATGGAACCACACAAGCTATTTTGTTACTGTGTGCTCTATCATCCAGTTTTAATTTGTTAGCCCTTACAGTTAGAGAATTCCTACCCAGCAAACATGCGTGGAGAGAAACATCCTGGTTGATTCAGTGTATCCATTAAAAATAGTATAAATTAACATTTCCTAAAGGTGTATTTATTTATTTATTTATTTTACATGGGCAGGCACTAGGAATCGAACCCAGGTCCTCTGGCATTGCAGGCAAGCATTCTTGCCTACTGAGCCACAGTGGCCCACCCAGTATGTTTATTTTTAAAAATGTGTGTGAGCAGAGATGTAAAAGGTAATGAGTTCTTAAGCCATTCTGTTGAAAGTTTTGAAAGAAAGCTCATAATAAGGGGAAGGTCCACAGGCCTCCCTAACAAGCCCCCTACATGATGGTCTTTTCCTCAGTGCCTTTGCCACAGTTCAGCATGATATTGTCAGTCTTGAAGACTTAGAAACCCATTCTTGTCGGTGTTTTGAAGTGCTCAGACTCTTGGATGCTGTTTTCTATTAACAAAACTCACAGGAGGCCAAGGTACAAAAACAGAACGTCAATTCTGTTAACGACATAATGAGAAATATGGCTTTGGATTTGAGCTGCTCTCACTCTTATCCAAGGCTAAAACCTTCAGTTTTTTTTTTTTTTCACTGTATCTATTCCTTCTCATCGACTTAAGTACTTGGCTCCAGCAACTTTTCTGCTTTTTCTCCATCCACATGTTTACCTCACTGTTGTGTCATTCCCATCATCACCTAGCCCCTACTGCAATGTCTCTCATTGTGGCACCACTCTTTTGATCCCATCTTCCCGTCGAGCCAGCCCATTTCTCTGTTTCCTTTCACAGTAAAACTTCTCAAGGAAGTGGTATATATGTACTTGCTGTCACCACTTCCAGACTTCCCACTCTCTCTTCAACCCATTCCAAACCCGATCTTTTCTTCACTCCACCAAAACCAGATAGAATAGTAACATAGGAAAGGAAGTAAAACAATTTAACATAGTGAGTGACATATTTACTTTCAAAGAGAACAATCTCTCTATATTTTTTTAATTCTCGTTTTCAAATTGTATTTGAAGAAAAAAGTCAAGTCACTTTTTTCAATAAATAGCTTTTCTGAGCTATTCATTAGTTCAGACAAGATTCCTTCCCTAAGCTCCTCTTGTTTGTAAATAGCTGCTTATAGCCATTCGGCTTGATAACCAGTCAGCCACTTAGGATAATAGCGTGCAATACATTTGCATATATTATTCCTGCAGCTCATGGTATATACAAATCTTCTTCAAGATTCTGATGGCATGAAATAAAATCCTCTTATGTTTGTGTAATGTTGGTCTCATTGGCTCATTTTCTGAGCCTGCTTTCATCTTTGCACGGGGCAAGCATTTTCCTATAGAATATCACAGTACTTAAGTATTTGCTAGAGATTAAGTAAATCATTCATTTCTTCTTCCATGTTTCACTCTTGTCCAGGTAACCTGCACCCTCTATATTATCAAATTCAGTGACAAATTCTTTGTCCTCATGTTACTTGATCTGTCAGCAGTATTTGAAACAGTTGACCCTGCTCTCCTCCCTGAAATCTTTCTTTTCTCACCTTCTGGCTTACTGAAATGACCACATGTTCCCTTCATCTCAGATTGGCTTTCCTTCCTCTGAGTTCATTCCCTGCTTCTCTTACCATCTCTGTCTTCCTTCTTTCACAAAGTGATGGCCTCTAGTCTCCCATGAATTTAAGTTTTATTTATAAGCTCATGCTTCCAAATTTATATCCCGAATCCCAAACTCAGCTTCATGCTAATCACTACCACCCCCAGACCCAAACCTACAGAATAAAGCAAAGAAATTATGAATGACTTGCACGATCAAATGAATGTTTCCTTATTTGCATGGCATATGTTGTATGGGATGTGGAAACACCCAGATAGACCTAAATTAAGCCAGCGAATTGTCCTGGATTAAACTGCATAGCTCCAGATTCTGATAGCTCCAGCTCCTTATGGGGCAAAGAGAACTGGGAAATGTTTTGCTTTATGGACATTTTGCTTGACAAGGGCTAATAGACTTGTTGCTCATTGCTAACTATCATGAGTCACTTGAAATAAAATATTTGTCTGGGGTCCAACATACTTAGATGTGTTTCTGAAGCTAATGTATCTCATTGAATGACTTATATTGCCACTTGTGTGTCTAATAGGCATCTCAAATGTAAAATGTCTAAAAAATAAGATCTATTCTTCTCTTAGTCTTCTCCAACTCAGTAAACAGCATCACCATCAACTCTATTACTCATTTATATTATCTTTGTAGATTCTCTTTTCTTTCTCTTCCACCCAATCCAACAGCAAACTTTATCAACTGCTACCTTCAACATACAAACCATGTAAGAATAATTTTCACAATGTCCATTATTTCAGCACTTCCTGTTCTCTCTGTCTAGATTTAAGCACTATTCTTCTTTACATCACTCAGGTTTCTGTACAAATGCAATTATCTAAGAAAGTATCTCCCTTAGCATGCCATACCACGAGCAGTTGTTTTATGTCTGTCCTAGTTTGCTAGCTGCTGGAATACAATATATCAGAAATGGAACTGCTTTTAAAAAGGAGAATTTAATAAGTTTACAGTTCTAAGGCTGAGAAAATGTCCCAATTAAAACAAGTCTATAGAAATGTCCAATCTAAGGTATCCAGGGAAAGAGGGCCGGTGATGTTTAGTGCTTCTCTCTCAACTGGGAAGTCATGTGGTGAACATGACGACAGCCTGCTAGCTTTCTTTCCCTGCTTCATGAAGCTCCTGGGGAGGTGTTTTCCTTCTTCATCTCCAAAAGTCACTGGCTGGTGGCCTCTCTGCTTCATGGTTCTGTAGCATCCTGTCATCCTTCTTTGCTCTTTCAGAATTGACAGAGGTCACTGGTTGGTGGACTCTGTGGTTCTCTCAGCCTCGTGGCTCTGCTCAACTTTGCTGTGGCTTTCTTGTCATTCTCAAAAGGCATTCTCTTCAAAAATGTCTCCTCTCTTTTAGGATCCCAGTAAATTAATCAAGACTCACATAGAATGGGTGGAGACACATCTCCATCTAATCAAGTTTACAACTCACAGTTGATCAAGTCATATCTCTGTGGAGATAACCTAATCAAGTTTCCAACCTACAGTACTGAATGGGGATTAGAAGAAACCTTTGCTCTCACAAGATTGATTAGGATTAAAACATGACTTTTCTAGGGTACATAAATCCTTTCAAACTGGCACAATCCTCTTATCCTTCAAAATAAATATGAGATTGTGGGAGGCTAAATGATGATCCCTCAAGAGAAGATGAAAGTAAATTGGGAAAGAGTAAAAGAAGCTGGAACCTACAAGCTGGAGTCCACAAGGATTGATTGTATCAGTTCTTGTTGCTTCTGAACCTGATGGCATGGATGTTTTGCAGAAGCTGAGGGCTCTTAGTCATGGAGGTAAACACATACACCTGACCCAGGAGTTGGTGGTGCTGAAAGAACTTCAGGGGAAGATGGAGCAGTTGCAGTTCTGGATGCCATCTCCTGTCAATGAAATGATCCAGAAAATAAATGACATTTATAAGCGACACATTGGCTGCTACTTCACATCTGCCCTCAACTCCCCATAAGAGTGTGGTCCCCACTAACTGGAAACATAAAGGGAAGGGAATTTTGGGAAATATAATTCAGCCTAGTCAAATTGGCATATGGTAAAGTCACCAAAGTATATTCTCTCCCTTAAGATTATAGATTATTAAATTTTGCTCAGTGACCACAGATTTATAACTTGAGATAACATATAACCAGGATGCTTAAAGGTATCAAATTCTGATTGTTTTGTTATTGATCCACCTTCATAATGGACACACATTTCCCCTGTACCCCGTACATACATATCTTTCTCTGCAACACTGGAGAGCTCAATTCAAGATATGCCTCCTTGACTCACATTTTTCATTTCTTCTTTTATAGGCATTTATTTCCCTTCTAACTGACATTCTTTCTTTAGATAAGATAATCTCTTCAGTCAGGTTCCAATCTGGTCTTAATGGTTTGGGACCTATTTTGTCCCTTCAAGAGATTTTGTTTCTCTTTGAGCTGACTTATTACATTGATTTATGCAACAACTTTGCTAAGTTCTTAATATTTGAAGTGTAAGATGGTACACCCCATTGCCAGAAAGGACATGTTTCTATTTTTGATGATCAAGCAAAAATAGAGTTTTGTAAATGGGGCAAACCAGTTCTCTTGCCACTACAGTTCCCGGACGGTACATAATGAGTTCTCTTTGCTATTAGGAGTCTCTTATCATTGGTCCTCCCTCTCTTTTCCCCTCTCATCCTTGATTTCTTTGGTCTGGTCATCAGTATTAAGTGGCATATATTAAAACTTTGCACATAAAATTTCTTTATTTACAAATATCACCATTTAAATTCAGGTTGGGCTGAAACGAAACAAACCCCTATGGAGCTCGTCCTGCCTACATGTTTAGGTTAGCTGGCATTTTAAGAGTTTCTTTCAAATTTCAACACTTCCTAGGGGCAAATAAGACTTCCTTTTTGGATTAAAGATAATGATTATATTGTACCCAGTAACATCACTTTCTTTTGCTCTGGCCAGTAATTGAATTGAAACCTCTAGTAAGATAAATAACAATCAGTATGATACTGTTTTCTCTTCTTACTAAATAGAATTGAAGGGCCTGGACTTTCACCTTCAATTGTTCTTTCTTACTTTCTTCATTTACTGTAGGAATAAACCTATATCTTTTCTTGCACTGCTTTATTACCAAGATTTTGCTACTGAGTGATCTAGCACTGATAAAAATGCATTAATACAGCAGCACATTTATACCAAGTCATTATAAGTATATTGAATTGCACTTATGCAATTTTGATAAGTATCATAATGTATGATTTTAAAGTCAAAGCTAGGCAGAAATCTTAAGGAACCCCTATATATATCTAACATTCTTCCAATTGGCCAGACTTAGAACTGGAATCAGAACTTAGAACTGAAATTTTTCCTTCTCCTTATCACTTTTGGTCAATCAGCCAACAATTCTTTTCAATTTCGTTCCTTTATAATCATTCTTTTTAACTATGCATTTCTTTCCATTCTCCCTGCCTCTACTCAAAATAAGTACCTGTTACCTCACTCTTCATTCCACATAGTAGTCTGACAAAAGATCCCTTAGCATCAAATTCCTTTCTTTTCCTCCAATTCATTCTACAAAACATTTCCCACTTAACCTTCATGCTTTCATCATGCTCCAAAATCTTACTACCATCTGTGGGATCAATTAACACTTTTTAACTTGACATGCAAAGCCCTCCGCAATTCTGATGTTAACTTGCCTTTTTAGCCTTGTCTCCTCCCCTGATGTCAATGAACTCTCCATTCTTCTCAAAATAGGCTATTTTTCAGCCTGGGGCATTCTCTCTCTCATCTATTTATCTATTGGTTTACCTTTTCATATTCTATTTACGCTAAAATAAAATTTTATCTCAAATAGGGAATTTTGTCTGACTAGTTCTGCATGATATATATCTCTATATTTGCCTATACCTTTATCTATATATCTACACATTTATGTGTACAGACATGCGTGAGTACATATATATACATATGTACATACATATTAATATAAATGAAAGAGAAGTCTGAGATTCTTTTGTTATATATCCTTTATTCATTCTGGTTTTTCCCCTCTGACACTGAAACTTTGTTGAGAAGAATTAGAGTGATCAAGAATAATCAATAGAGACAATGAATCAAAAAGAACCTAGATTTGAAATTTGAGAGAGATAGAAGTTGAGAGAGGTGGAGGATAAGAAAGATAACAATTGGGTTTGAGAAAGAGCTTTAGAAAGTTTTGAGTGAAAAAAAAGATAGCTTTGAAGATAGCTTCACTGTAGGCAATATATTGTGTCAAAGAGAGAAGAAGAAGACAGGAAATTTTAGGCTTTGTTGCAGATTTCCTGAATAGAACCTTCCTCTGTCGTTTTGAGCAACTCAGCAAAGATAAATAATAATTTTCATTTTTCTCTCTGTCTAGTGATTTTTTCTTTTTTAATGTGACAAGCACTTTGTAGAGGGAGTGGGCACAGAAAGATTTGTTTCAAGGATCCTATCACTCCAATAAACATAAAATCAAACTGGGAAGTGGTGTAGGCATAGCTCAGTGGTAGACTTCTCACCTGCCATGTGGGAGACCCAGGTTCGATTCTTGGCCCATGCACTTCCCCCCAAAAAACAAACAAACAACAAAAATTCAACAAATGGTGCTGCAATAATGAATACTCACATGGAAAAAGAATGAAATGTGACCCCATCATAAAGCATACAAAAAAAATAAATAAACTAACAAACCTAAACTGTGAGGAGTTCCATGAAGCAAAGGAGACATAATTGTGAGCATATGACACCGGGAGCTGGTGTAGGTTAGGGGGCTAAGGAATACATCTCCATGAAAGTGACATTTATGCAAGAAACTTGTCACAGAACAGTTGTAGGAATGAAGGGGACCATGCATGCAAAGTGTCTAGCACAGTATGTGACAAATGGATATTGGCAACACTGTAATTATCGGTTACTTTTTAACAGTCATTTAGAGTCTTTTTATATGCTCTAAAACTAGACTGTAAACTTGTTCAGGGAAGAGCACATATTTTCTAGCTATTTGAAATCCCTATCACGTTTAGCTGTCTACTTTGCAATGAAGTGTATTGAAAAGAGCACAAAATTAGAGTCCTTTAGATGAGGGCTAAATGGCTTCAGTTTTCTTATTTGTAAAATACCAATCATTCTACTTACTTCACAGCATTTCTAGAATGATTAGAAATAATTAGTCTACTATCTGGCACAAAGTAGATGCTTGGTAAATGTAGTTTATTAATACTATTATTTTCATCTTATAAGAACTAAATAAATATTTGTTTAAGTAAAGGAAGTAAATTAGCATACAATTGAATTAAATTGGATATCAAGAATTTGAAATTTATGAAAATTTGGCTGGATACAAATTTATGATAATTTGTATCATATATAAAGAAAAGTCTTATCAGCAAAGGAATATTAAAAGAATATACATTT
Organism: Myrmecophaga tridactyla; assembly: GCA_004026745.1. NCBI lineage: Eukaryota > Metazoa > Chordata > Mammalia > Pilosa > Myrmecophagidae > Myrmecophaga > Myrmecophaga tridactyla. The sequence goes on along the minus strand of PVIY010031071.1, from coordinate 13,673 downwards.
TACAAAAACATTTTTATACAGTATACTAAAAAGTGTAAAAATGAAAACAAAATAACACATAATCTCACCATCCAGTTATCCCTGTTTATAAAGAAATACGTTTTGAGGTACTTGAAAGTATTTACATATGATGAGTTATTAACCATGTTATCTAACAATTGAAGACATTATTTAAAGACACTCTAAATAATGTTGTAACATTCATTTTATTTGCAGTTTAAAAATAATTCACTTCATCCTTTAACAAATCTTGGACAAATTTTCTACTATTTTGTAGTAGTTTGCTTCCTACCTTAATTAGTAAGGCCATTATTACTATTATTATTATCACTATTACACAAAGACTTCATACTGAGATTAAGTATATCTCACTTTTAAATCTTCCTTGATATTGGATGGGAAGGCATTACTTGGGATGATAATTTTAATCTATAATTTCACTTCTTTTTTGCTGTTATGGAGATCTTGATCCTCATTTTAATATGCATTCAACAAGCAATTTAGGAAAAAAATATCTTTGTTTACAGTTTCAGGGAAGTTTTGAAATTATTGCATGAAATATTTGAAACTTTTGCCTTTTTGAAAAACACCGATGTTCTGAGAAAAATCAATAAACCATATTCTCCCATAACCCAAAGGGAATAAAGTTATTGAGGTTTGAAATAGCTTACCCCCAAATCATAATTCCTCTAGCATGGGGATTTGTGAGTACCCTTTGCAGCTAGCAGCTAATAATATTGTACTTGGTGAATTACTTTCATTATATAGAATAAACTTAGTCACTGCACATTATAAGGAATGTTCAAATCCTTTCATTAAAAGTGCAATGTTATGCATGCTATTAATTTTTAAGATGCATTACCAAATGGATCATGAATATTAAATGAACATGTTCGTTCTCCCCTTTAAAAAAGCATTAATTTGTAGTTAGGATAGAAACTACATCTTCACAGTGTAGAAGAGAAGATAGGCAGAATATGCATGCTTCCCTTTACATGAAATAATTCACCTGAAAATCTCAAATTATTCAAAAAATTTAGCACAGCTATGTTTATCTTCTCTGTATCTGTTGTTCATTGTTCACAGTCCAAATAAGCAATTCTCAACTGTTTCTCTGTCTCAGAGGTTCAAGGTGACTGGCTGCCAATGGATGGCAGAGTGACTTCTTATTTGTGATTAGGTGTGCAAATTGTTTTGTCTATTCAGAGATGTCTCCCAACTAAAACTTGCCACCAGTACAATGAAAATATCATTAGGTGTGAAATCACCTTTTCAAATATAACAAATTCTATTTACAAAAAACATGGTATTCTTTGAGGCATGGAGTTTTTAATGGTCATTTACTAATTAATAATAAATGAATATTGCACACACCTTGCAGTAGTTAGATTCAGTTGTCAACTTGGCCAGGTGAAGGCACCTAGTTTTGTTGCTGCAGACATGAGCCAATGGTACGTGAACCTCATCTGTTGCTAATTACATCTGCAGTCGGCTTGGAGGCATGCCTGCTGCAGTGAATGATGTTTGACTTAATTGGCTGGTGCTTAAATGAGAGACTCAACATAGCACAGCCCAAGCAGCTCAGCATACCTCATCTCGGCACTCGCAGCTCAGCCCAGGCCTTTGGAGGTGCAGGAAGAAATCACCCCAGGGAAAGTTGTTGGAACCCAGAAGCCTGGAGAGAAGGCCAGCAGAGATTACCCTGAGCCTTCCCACATAAGAAAGAACCTCAGATGAAAGTTAGCTGCCCTTACTCTGAAGAACTAACAAAATAAATCCCTTTTTATTAAAAGCCAATCCGTCTCTGGTATGTTGCATTTCAGCAGCTAGCAAACTAGAACACATCTCAAAAGTTTTTATGAGCAAAATGAGGTTGATTTGTGATATCCTTTATCTGAGGGTTAATTTCATGTGTCATTTGGCTAGGTTATGTGTCCAGTTGCTTGGTCAAGCAAACACTGGCCTGATTGTTACTGTGAGATATTTTGTAGACAGATTTAAATAATTAGTCTGTTGACTGCATATATGGCTCGTTGCATCTACAATTAACAAAGGAGATGGATGACCTTCATCAATAAGAGGCTTTTCCTTATGCAATCAGTTTGACACTTTAGAGTGATAACTGATAATTTCGGCAGTTAGAAAGAATTTTTATCTCATTTCAGATAGTTTCTCCTGGGGAATTCAAACATCATCTCCAGTGAGTTTTCAACTTGCAGCTGCCCTACAGAATTCAGACTTGCCAATCCCCACAATGAGTGAGCCAATTTCTCTATAAATCTCTCTCTCTCTCTAAATATATATATCTCCTGTGGATTCTAATTCTCTAAAGAACCCTGACTAATACACTTTTCCAATAAAATATAATAGCGACAGTTTTCTCTCTATCATTGTTTCAAAAGTTTCTCTATTCATAACCTGAAGCCTAAAAAGAGGGACAAAGATATCTCAGAAACCATAATGTAACCAAGTAAGTTCTATACAGCTGAATAAACAAAGTGCTTTGATTTGTGCTCATAGAGCTAGGATGCAAGCTTTGTTATTGGCCGGTGGAGGTAAAGAAGAGTGGGAGGAGATGGCATTTATGTCAATCTTTCTTGATCTTACTTCAGTTAGTTGCACCCTATTCCACTTTTATTTTTTAAAAACTTGATAATATCTGCCTGCAATATAATTTATCAAAGAGCATTCTGCAGGAGTGACTCAGATGCACAGTGGACATAGGGGCAGAAGTTAATTTGCTGGGCCTTCCCACCCCATTTCAAACAGGAGCTCTGCATGTATTTGTTTTATACATTGCAGCTATGCATAGAAGGTTTTTTGATAAAATGTTTTTATGGCGAAAAGTGTTAGGGAAATGCGGAGCTACAAGATCGTTGTAAATAGCTACATCCTGTGTGTCGATGTAACATTATTTAAATTATTAAAATGATATATTAAATTATTAAAATAATTCCCTATTATGAATATTTAGGTGATTTCTTGTTTTTCCCCAGTATAAACACTGCTGTGATAGACAATATCATAATCAACAATTTGCATTCTTCCAAAATAATTTATTTCATCCCTAGAAGTGGAATTCCTAGGTTGAATGATATATTCTTATTTAAGGTTTTAAAATAAATACTGCTAAGTCATCCTCCAGAAAGTAGACACATTTATTTGTACTTCTACTAATAGTGTTTGGACGCTGGGTTCTCTATGCGCTTTTCAACATCAGATATTATCATTAGTAAAATCTTATCAATTTCCATTTTATTTGTATAATTTAAAAATTATGATTCATGCTGGATGTTTTTCATGTAAATCTCATTCAGTGGTATACCTCTGTATGTAAGCTCTCTCTTCATTTTCTTTGCATAAGTGCCAGGAAAATGTTTGTGACAGGGCAACCTTTTTTCAATCTTCATTGACTTCTTAGGAGAATACATCTTAAGGAAGATCCTTTCTTTGTTGAAGAGAATGCTGAGTGTGGGGATACAAGTGGGAGAAATTAATGGACATCTGGATTTCTAATCCTTAAGGAAAGAGACATAAAGAAATAATAAGACAGGTGGAGGGCAGAGAGGAGAAGGTGGTTGGAAAGGAGGGGATATGGAAAGAATGAAGAAAAAGAGGAAAACCCAGGCAAAATATTCATAGGGAGATTTGGGGACAAAGGAGAGGCAATGGGTACGCAAGGAGAAAGTTTGGGAATAGCAGTGTTTAGAGGCATGGGGTGACCATACAGCCAGGTTTCCTGGAATTGTAAGTGTGTGTATATGCGTATCGATTCACATAGGAACATTATTGAAATGCTGTGTAGTTTAGATGATAAATTAAGTGGTTGCTTCTTAGAGCAACTTTTTAAAGAATATTTACAAATATGGGTGTCTGTAACTATCTGTCTGCAAGCACAATCTTCAGTAAAAAAGCCAATCTTTGTTAATATATTAATGAGGTGGATTTGACTTTGGGCTCCCTGAAAAGACAGCATCCTGCTTCCAGGAAAGCATGGACTTCTTGGAAATTTTCCTTGATGATGGCCCTTCATATCTGCTTCTGCTCATTTTTCCCACCTTGTCTCCAACCCTATCTCTATATATGGCCCCACCACCCTAGCCATTTTAAAATTCTTGTATTTCCTCAGACTTCGCATTTTTTTCATATTTCCCTTTCAGGGGTCCCCTCCTCTTGGAAATTCTTCCTGTCTCCTGTCTGCCTAGTATATTTAAAAATGCAGATCAGTATTCCATTCTCCCCTATGATATCAGTGCCTTCCTTTATTGTAGCACTTTTCACATTGGTCAGTTGTTTTCCTGTACTCCAATCTCCTGAATCATGGAAATTTTGTCATGTCTGTCTTTTGTGTCTATTCCCTGTGTACAGCATGCTTGGTACAGGTTCAATTAAAAAAATTTCTGAGTGCCTACTATGTGCTAAGCATTGCACAAGACACTGTTAATAGATGAATAAAATGTGAGATTACCTCAAGGAGGTCTAGACTAACTCAGGAGAAAAATATGTGAATCCATTAATTACAAAATGCTAAATTAATAGATGTTTCAATAAAAGGTAGAGAGGTAGTATAAGGGAAGAGTGATTAATTGTGGGATGCTCAAGGAAGAGCAGCTAGAAGAGGTCACTCTGGGCTGGTTTTGAACATCTGTAGAAAGCAAGTGAGAGAGATGGTGTGAATGCATGTGCAAAGGAACTGAAGACTAAAGAGTGTGTTTGGACATTATAAGCAATTTAGTATTTCAGGAGTGTGTGCTCAATAATCCACTTGTATGCAGTTATGAGTACTGTTTTATCAGGTAAATAATACAGAGTAATTCAAATTCAAAGAAACATTGTGAGGAAAGGCTTTGATTATTGAGGCAATGGTAATTAAGTATGTATTCCTTCTTTATTCTTTTTTTTTTCCTTCTTCTCATTTCTCTAACCCTCTGCAATTTTTTCTGTTTGCCTGCTTCTGGTTTTAACCCTATTTTGTTTTTCCTGTGACCTCTCACTCCTCCATTTGCCTCTTTCAACTGTCATTTGTGTTTAGGGTCGGAGAGAAAAGATAGAGCAGCAGCTGAACAGATAAACATGAAGGATAGAAAGAGGAAATGTGAAGTTGCCACAGCCATCTTTCGTCTTTAGAGAGAGAAGTGGGCATCGCTTTTCATGATGTTTGTTTGGGTTTAAAATTCCATACTTTTATAGAAGTGCAAGATTGCAAAGATTAATTCTGACTATAGTAGACAGGAAGGAAGATGCAAACACTTTCTTGAGGGGCAGGATTATATTGTTATTCGGTATTGAGATTCCTTAGCTGGACTTTATGGGCTTGAATCTTGCTCAGCTACCTAGTGGTTGCTGACCTTGGGCAAACCTCATAAGTATGCTGCAAGAAAAAAAAATGAGTTGATTTATAGAAAGTATTTAGAACAGCACCTGAAATAAAGACTCAATAAATACTGTCTTTGATTATCAGCATTATTATTAACTGGAATTAGGCTTCCAAAATTGGTGCCTTTATGTCTCCTTATTTTACATGACCTTACACAGACTCAAAAGAAAATTCTTCCTTTTATATCCAGTAAATTATTCCAGATGGCTGCATGCACCACCAATTTCAGCAAACGTTATAGTGAAATGCATGTAAATATTCAGCACATGGATGTGCAATGCCATATGGTGTAGGTAGCTGACTTGACTTTCAAAGTCTTCCATTGTCTGAGCCCCTTATATAGAGCTAGCTTTATCTCCACCCCATTCCTCATCCTTGTTTCCTTCTCCTTCTATAACATCTCTGACAGGTGGTTATCAAAACTCCTTTGGTCACTTTCTTCTCTCAGTAAGCAGCTTTTGAGAGCATTACCCACTCTAGATGCATTTATTATTTTTTTTAGGTACATTTATGTTTTAATGATGAGCATATATACCCATTTTACTATACTATGAACACTAAATTATATTCAAAAATACAATTTTTAAGCATGAACTAAAATAGATGTATTTCTAATATTTTATCCCTTATTCAATGAATCATTCTAAACTCAAAGCTCATTTAGGAAAACCATGGGCCCAGGCTATCTATAAACATGTACAGAGATAGGGAGTGGATTCCTCAGCGAGTTGGTCCATTCCATGAATGATCTTGCTTCTGTTGATCTGAAAAAAATTCCTAAAGTTAATAGCCACCTATCATGACCAGGCCTTGGACTTGAACATCAGAAAGCTGATGTTCATTACTTTCGTGCTGTTCATTATTTTCTCCCAATTGAGGATGAGGACATTTAGGAAAGAACTGTTTGCCCAGTAGAATATCAATGCCCCTGTGGTTTTAATTCTATCCTCCGGATATCATCTGATAGGAAAGGTCAGGCTTATGCCTCTCATGTCTGATAGCCAAGCATCTATGCTGACTGTACCTTCCACATGCCCCTTATAATCCTCCGCGTGATGCCATGTGCTTTCAGACGTGGCCTTTGTTTACACTGTCCCTGAACTTGACACTTCTTTTCCCTCTCTCTTCCTCTCCTTATCTTACCCATCCTTGGTATCAGTCAATCTCTGCATCTTATAAAGTCACTGTTCATCCCCTCTGTTCAATGCTCTGGCCTTTGGGTAAAATAGTGACATATGGCATCCACACCACATCGTTTTGATTTTAATATTAAATTGCTATGGTTTTGTGATTTGACTTAAAGTTAACTTATAAATTCCTTTCTGGTATGGATCGTGCCTTGTAGTACTATATTCTCCACTGCGCCAAGCATAGTCTGAGGTACATCATGAACTTTCCCAATTTTTTTTAGATATTTTTCAGATATGCAAAAAATAAGACAAAATATGATAAAGTACCTAATAGGGAATTACAGAAGGAAAATGTTCTATGCATTTCACACTCATCTCTTGGTTGATATCTTTACATAGCCCTTTCTCTTTAAAATCAGTCTTAATCAATCATAGTTTCCAAATCTAGTGCTGTGGGTCCCTCATTAGGGAGAACTTCCAATTCTTCAGGCATTGTTTCATGCTGCTGACAAACCTGCACGAACTGTATCTTTATCAGTATTCATTTTCTTATATTCATTTCTTTAGTGGACTGGCCAGATACAAGGTACACGTTACAGAGTTGGGAGAGCTCCCTGGGTCTTGGAATGATTTGTTGAGACATTAGAGAAGAAGTAAGTCTTCATCTGAGCCATATTGGTAGATGTAGGAGAAGGAAAAAGGCATTTCTTGTGAGGGTCTGGATGAGAATTGGTTTCTTGGGGAAAGCCTTTTGGCTAGTCCTGTTGGGATAACAAGTGGGTATAAAACAATAATGAGTAAGTAGGAGCTAGATTATAGTGCACCTTGGAATTTAAAGTACCCTCTAGATTCTCAAGGAGTGTCAGTCTTTAAACTTAGCCAGAGGCGTCATGAGGGAGATTTCTCAACACATATAGAAATAATAACTTTTCAAAGTTTCCTCTATGCAAAGACTTGTTTGCATGGAGTAGAATGTTGGCAAGGTTGTGGAGAAATAAGAATACTTGTGTATGTCGGTGGGAGTGTAAAAAGGTGCAGCCACTGTGGAAAAGAGTTTGGTAGTTGCTCAGAAAGTTAAACGTATAATTACCTTAGAACCTGGCAATCACACTTCTAGTTATATATTCCAAAGAGCTGAAAGCAGGGACTCAGACAGATATTTGTACACTAACTCATAAAAACCAAAAGGTGGAAGCAATCCAAGTGTCCACTAAATGAATGGATACACAAAATGTGGTATATACATAGGATGGAATATTATTTGGCCATAAAAAAAAAGAATGAAGTGAAATAAACCAGACGCAAAAGGACAAATACTGTATAGTCTCACTTATATGAAATGTGTAGAATAAGCAAATTCCTAGAAACAGAAAGTAGATTAAAGGTTACCAGGAGCTGGGAGGAAGGTGTGCAGGCGGCATGCATGGCGCCACCACGAAACATCTAACACCAGTGGAGTGGTACAATGAAGTATTTATTTAGGTATATTAAGGTGAGATAATATAAAAACGTGGATTAGATAAGGTTAGTATTTAATAAAGTAGAGTTACAAATCCAAAAGCTCTGTTGACACAGCATCTGGTTCTTCAGCAGTATCCATTCCCTCCCCTGAGGCTGGAGATTTCAATCGTTTCATGTCAGTTGTTACAAAATGACAGCTCTCCAGGACTGATTTAACATTCTGTTCTCTCTTTTTTTTAAAAAAAAAAAAAACCACTGTAACAGGATTCATTTCAACATAGAATGGAATGACTCTTTTATGTTTGTTTCATTTCTCACACCTTTATTTTTGGTATTGTACTTTCAATTTATTTTTGAAGCTCAAAACAGGGAGATAGGAAGCAGAGGCATAGAGCGGTCAAATTACTTTTACAAAATTACTTAAGTGGCTAGAGACACACACACAGCTAGAATCCAGGTTTCCTGCCTCCCAGTGTAGGAATTTAAAGTACCCTCTAGATTCTCAAGGAGAACCAGTCTTTAAACTTAGCCAGAGGTGTCATGAGGGAGATTCCACAACACATATAGAAATAAAAGTTTTAGGGACTTAGAGTAGTTCCTGCAGCAATGTATCCCAGATGGAATGGATGTGTTACTTTACTTGAGCAAACTGGAAAAAAAAATATGGTTGGTTCCAACTGCAAGACTTGCATGACAATACAGGAGAATTTGCTGTTAACAAAGAAATAGGTTTCATCCATCACAAGAGGAGTGAATGTAACCCTTCTCAGATGAGCTACTGATTTGCACCTTGCATCATCCATCTCACTAATGGTGGATACCAAGAGGTTTCAGCAGATGCAGTGAGACTGGTAGATTTTTAGGGATCACTTCGTCCCTTCACGTTTCTGAAATTTTGAAAGGTCAAATGAGGAGACTTTGACAATCTGAGGTGATAAAATATAGACTATGTAGAAAACATTTAGATTTTGAATGCAGAGATTCTTCTTCTGTTTTGCTCATTAATCTCTGCCTGGACCGTATTTCTTAGATCACGCATTAACACAAATGTTTGTTTAAAGACAAGAAATCTCTGTAATGAAGGTGGTCTGTTTCCTGACCACAATAGCTCTTAAAGCTCTGTGGTGACTCCTTTACTTCTCTTAACATTTTTTACCATATGAAAGCAATAGTTCCTGGATTCTGGTCTGATATATACACATCTTGTAAAGATTTCTGATGGGCTGAGATTGGGAGACATTAAATTTTTGGAGATAAAGTTGTTGTATTCCGCAACGATATGGTATTTCATGTCACACTGTTCCCCTTGAAGAATGGCTTCCAATCTTTGCAAGGCGTGACAATTATATAGTGGAATCAATTATCATTATACATTGACCCTGCCTGCTAGTAGCTGTGTTAGACACACTGATTTTGTTTATGAAAGATCAATATTTATATACCCTAAATAAAGTGTCACTCTAAGGACAAAGTAATTTCTTTTTTCCCAAAAATGCATTCACTAAGCATTTGTTAAGTAACTTTCACATGCACGAAACTGTATCAGCCAGCAATCAGACAGCAACGCATGGCATCTTTAGAATTTAGCTTTAAAAATTGTCACCTCTCTGGAACATACCTCAATACTCAAGTTGAAATGCAATGATTGGTTCCCACAGCATTTGACATATTTTATTCTTTTTTAAGTTATTAGTAATTTATACATCTATCTTCTCTACTAGACTTCTTGAGGAAGGTATCTGTAGTTCTCACTAACATGCTGCCTTAAGTGCTTTGGATCTGTTCTTTGGATCACTCAATGCATGAAATGAAAAAGTATCCCTGTTTATTAGGAAAGATAAAAATCTTTGTATGGTAGAGTTACATCACACAGGTTTAATTTGCACCAGCAGAAGAGAGACAGAGAAACAGATCAACACAAAGGTACACAGAGAGAGGGACAGGGAGAGAAAAAAAAGTCAGGAAGAGATACAAGGCAAGAGATAAAGAGGAAAAACAATCTTTAAATAGTGTAGTAGATTCTCCCTGGCAATTCATCTCGACTTGAGTCTGCAGTTTCTCTAGCTGGTCTTAGTTTCTCTTTGCCTATCATAGAATGACATACTTCATGCTGAAGGTGAGAGTAATGCCTAAAGATTGAGAACTTCATTTTATTTTTTATATAAATGTGGCTATGATAGAGTCCACTATGTACCCCAATTTAGACTTATTCTTTTTTTAATGTGATTTCATTGAAATATATTCACACACCATAGAATCATCCAAAATATACAATTACTGACTCGCAGTATCATCATATACTTGTTCATTCATCACCACATTCAATTTTTAGAACATTTTCATTACTCCAAAAACAAAAACAAAAATAAAAAAGAACACCCCAGACATCCCATTCCCTTTATTTCCCCCTATTATTTATTCACCATTTTGTCTTTATTTTCATACTCATCTGCCCATTCTGGATAAAGGAAGTGTCAGACACAAGGTTTTCACAAACACACAGTCACACCATAAAAGCTTTATAGTTATACAGTTGTCACCAATAATCAAGGCTCCTGGACTACAGTTCAACAGTTTCAGGTATTTCTTTCTAGCTATTTTAATACACTAGAAACCAAGAGGGAATATCTTTAGGGATACCCTCTAGAATGACCTCCAATTGAAATCTATTTTAGTTACTGAAATTTGGGTTTGTTTCATTTCTTTTCCCCTTTTGGTCAAGAAGGCTTTCTCAATCCCACAATACCAGGGCCAGGCCTATCCCAGGGAGTCATGTCCCACACTGCCAGGGAGATTTAGACTCTTGGGAGTGGGAGGGTAGAGAGTTTATTTGCAGAGTTGGCTTAGAGAGAGAGGCCACATTTGAGCAACAAAAGAGGTTCTGTGGGGGTGACTCAGGCATAATTATAAGTAGGCTTAGCCTCTCCTTTGAAGGAATAAGTTTTATAAGGGAAAGTCTCAAATTTAAGGATTGGCTTATTAAGTTGCAAGTCCCTAGTGCTTGTGAAACAATATGAATTCCCCTGGTGGGGAAGTTCAATATTTCCACATTTTCCCTCAGTCCTTCAAGGGGACTTTGCAAACCCTTTTTTATTTTCTGCCCAAATTACTCAGGGATGTATTGGGATATTACATTAACCTGTACAAAATAACAAGATCTCATTTCCTATTCAAGGTCCTAAGTAATCATGTGTTTGAATAAACTGATCATACAGGTTAAATCACACAGTGTGTTACAGAAAATTTAAATTTTGGACCAAATAAATATCTCTTCCTTCGGTCACACACAGAAGTTGAAGTTTTAAAAGACAGTCAATATCATCCTTTACTCTGTATTCTGATTTACTTTTGTTCTAACCAGATCAGCTTAATTTGTATCTCTAATTGAAGTCTGATTAGACTTTTTCAGCTTCTTCAACAGTTGCTGTATGGGGTAATGCTGACTCTTAGAGCTGCAGGACTCCACCTCTGTCACAGGTGTCACACAGATATCTCCAAGCCTCCGTGGAAGGCCAGGTAATAAACAAAGAGCTCAGCATCTCATAATTTAGAAATAACTGTTAAAACCCAGGAATAGATATTCTTAATTTGCATTCCTGTAGGTATTAACACATTTTAAATAGGATTTTTTAAAACTCAGACTCTTTAGTGTAAACTTCAATGAGTTTTGTCAAATATATACGGTCATATAAGCAACAACATAATTAAGATGTAGAACAGTTCCATCACCCCAAAACGTTATCAGTTGTGTCCCCTTGTAGCCAACTTCTCCTCCACCTTCATATTCCAGCCACCCCTGATCTGTTTTCCATCCCTATCTTTTTGACTTTTTAAAAATGTCATATAAATGGAATCATATGGTATGTAACCATTTAATATATTGCTTACATCGTTGTATTTATCCTTCATATGTGAGCTCCTTGATATTAGAGAAGTCCACGTTGAGTAGAACAGATACTATTAACTCATTTGATCTTCATAATAATCCTACGAGGGGATGTTTAAGTTTCCCAACTGCTAAAACAAATACCGTGCAATGGGTCGACTTGAACAATGGGAGTTTATGGGCTCATGGTTTTGAGGTGAGGAGACGTCCACAATGAAGGTGTCATCAAGATGATGTTTTCTCCAGGAGACTGTGGCCTCCTGCAGCTGGCTGCCTGCCACCATTGGTCCTTGGCTTTTTGTCACATAGCAGTGCACATGGTCGTCTCTGCTGGCTTCTTTGGGTTTCATTGATGTCCAGCTTCATCCAGTGGCTTCTCACTGTCTGTACGAATTTCATTTTGCTTATAAAGCATTCCAGTTATAGGATTTTTTAAATTGTGAATAGGATTTCTTGAAGATACTATTTTTAGTGAAGATGTGGCCAAACTGAATGAGGTTGAATCCTAACCTGGATTACTGGAGGCCTTTAGAAGCAGAAGAAATTCAGACATAGAGAAAGCCACAGGAAGATGTTGGGAACCAGATGTCAATGGAACTGGAAGGGAAAGGAAAGGATACCTCCATGGGACATGAGGCAGGGACATGAGCCAAGGAACCTCAAGGATCACTGGTAGCCGGCACCAGAATGTTACACTGCCTTGCTGACATCTCGGTTTTGGACTTCTCACAGTCTCAAAATTGTGAGTCAATATTTTTGCTTTGTTTAAGCCAAACCACCGTGTCATAGCAACCTGTAAAACGGAGACAATGGCCTGAAATGCAAGCTAAATACTATGCTGCACTTAGACTTTAACAACAAAACAAAACAAACAAACAAAAAACAGTATTATGTTCCAGTATTTGAGGAAAAACTGGCTCCAATGGGCTTCTTGAGACTTGGATTTGTTTTTCAACATAATACTTTTATAAGGGGTTTCAAGCATATTGTTGGTGACATGATTTTTCTCTATTTGTTGCCTTTAGAATCTAATGTCCATTATATTATGTTTCCATCTCATAAATATCTGAACTATAAGGGAGGAGAAAGTAGTATAAGGGGGAGATGCAAAGGGCATTGGCTACATTAGTGCTCTTAAGAATTTGGCATGTCTATTTTGATTCTGAAAAGATATGTACAATAAAAAATTCCAAAAAACACTCATGTAAAATTGAGATGTGTATATCATATGTGTATACACAATGTGTATATCAAGCATGTTTGCGTAAACCCATCACAAAGATAATACTGTAACTTAGGTTTAGGTTGCTGCTTAATTTAGTCATTGAATGTAATTGGACTATTCTAAGTTTGGTTCAGAAATCAGTGCAATAGCATGTTTACTTTGAAATTAGGGGGGATTTCCCACATTGCTATCTCTGCATTCAGCACATCCAAAAACCAGAGCACCCTGGAGAAACAATTGTTTCCAGGTATCATTTCAGGGGGCCCATTTTACTGAAAACTCTTTCTCAGTCTTTTGATTGTCATTAAATATAAAATCTCAGGACTAAATGTGAAAAATCCTTTTAGAGGAGTTACTCAAATGCTCTATAAAACCATTATTTTAAAGCAATGCTGTATGAACCATTGAAAATGGTGTTTCCCAGTTGATTTTGGGTGATATTTGCTTGGCGTCATTTTCTGAAAATTTCAGCATTTGTTCATAGGTAATGAGATTGGTGTGTGTGTGTGTGTATGTGTGTTTGTGTGAGTTGGGAGGATGCACAGGGGGCATTAAGAAAGGAGGGACAATTGATTGATGAGAGCCTTTATATTG
>PVIY010031070.1:0-30321 GCA_004026745.1 Myrmecophaga tridactyla | reverse complement strand
TGATGTCACAGAGCTGAGGGGCATGACTGGGAGCTGAGTGTATGCGCTGGTCTAGGAGTGCTGTAAATTGATGCTCAGTGCTCAGGGGTGGGCAGAGTGATGCTGTGTGACACCACGGGCAGGGGGTGGGTGTAGCTTGGGTATGGAGTTATGCACCCGCAGCCTTTATGTGCTGGCAACAGCCTGAAAGGAGCAGGAAGGGGGATGTGGTGTTCAGAAGGGGTGCAGGAAAGGTGGATTGGGCTGCAGTTGGGGTAGGGGTGTGTGGCGGGTCCCGGGACTGCGCTCATGCAGGTAGTGCGTTCAAGGAATGAGGCTTGGCTTGCTTCCTAGTTCCCATCTCCCCATCTGTGCACTCCTATGTACTCCTTGCTTCTGCATTAGGCTCCAGTTTTTTGGTTCTCAGTTCCTTAGCTTTTGCAACCAGAGCTGCCCTGTGTGGTGCTGAAGGCTCTCCCAGGTCAGTTGCACTCTTAAATCAACATCTCAGTCACCCTCCTGTCCCTGCTCTAACTTTTCCTTGGAGCAGGGCTGAAGTCAGTCTACCTTATTCAGCCATCTTCCAGGAACCACCAGCACAGTGTACTTTTAAAAGTCGAAGGTAATGTCTTTTTTCTTGTGCCACATTTAAGATTTTTCTCTTAATTTTTAGTTTGAAACAATTTCTCTGTGATGCGTGTAGGTGTTATTGTCTTTGTGTTTATCTTGCTTAGGATTCACAAGATTTCTCAATGCTGACTTCATATCCTTTATCAGTTTGGGAAAATTCTCACTTATAGTCTCTTCAGATATGCTTCTGCTCTGTCGCTCCTCTTATTCTGAAATACCATTTTCACGTTAGACCTTTTCACTGACTCTACTATGACTCTTCTTTCTTGCTTATCTTTTGACTCTGTTGTGTCTTTTGGATATTTTCTTCTGGCCTGTCTTCCAGTTCACTGATTCTCTTCTCACCTATGTCTACTATTCTTTTAAACCTGGCTAGTGAATTTTTAATTTCTGTAATTGGATTTTTTTGAGGGGGTGGGGAGTAGTTCATGTCCAGGAATCAAACCCAGCTCTCCCACATGGAAGGCGAGCATTCTACCACTGAACCACTCATGCACCTGTAATTGGATTTTCATTTCTAAAACTTCTGTTTGTTTCATTTTGTGGTTTCTACTAATTATTCTCTCCTAAAATTTTCAATAGTCTCTTCCATTTTCCTGCTTGTATTCATTATTACTTCAGTTTTAAAGTCTTTACCTGATAACTACATTATCTAGATCGTCTGTGAATCTATTTCTATTGCTTGTTTTTCCTCAGCTCTTATCTCCTTAATTTTAAATTTAGTGTTGAACATTGACTATGAAGTTATAGAAACAATTTCAAGCCTAGAATATTAATATTGTTATCTTCCTCCAGAGAGGATTTTTGTTTGCTTCTGACTAGGATCATTAACAATTCCAAATCACCTTAATCCAATATCAGTATTGAAATTATTTGAAGCTGGTCTTTAGCACCTTTAAGGATCCTTCTACTCTCCATTCACCCTTACTCCTAAAGTATAGTCATTCAGATTGTCAGCCAAAGCATACAGACCTATCAGAGTTGCCTCTTCTGTAGAGGGCGCTGGACTCCAAAATTTTTACCTCATTGCTGTGCTCAGCTATCTCTTCTGATTGGCAGATGCACCTTGTGGGAAAAGTTGTTTGAAATGTTTGGTCCACCTCTGATTTTCTTCTTCTAGATTTTGGCCCTGTCATTCTCCACTACCTTGTTAACTGTCTCATGTCTTCAAGCACATTTTTAAAAATTGTCCAGCTTTTCTGGTTGTCCACAGCAGGAGAATTGATTCACCATTACCAGATTTTCTCAATTTTGTCTTCTAGCATTTTTATTGAAGTATTATTGATATCATATTTTTAGTTTTCAAGATCTTTTTGTATTTTGTTCCCCTCTTTTTGTGTTTTCTTAATTTTTGAAAAATAAATTCCTGTTTCATTTCATAAACACAATTTTTTTTTATCTTTCTGAGGATATCAATGTGTTTTGCTCTTATCAAAGAAAATTTTTTTCTCCTTGTCTCTAGTTCCTTAAACTTGTTTTTTTCTGTTTATTATGTATCTTCCATGCTAGAAGCTTTGCTCACTTGTCTGCTGATCCTTGGTGGGCTGATCATATTTAAGAGTACAGAATTAGAAGCAATTGGAAGCTCTGAGTTTGTGAGTGAGGAGGGGTTTTTGACCTCATATTTTACCAACTAGTGAGTGATATGTCTCCATTGTGAATATCTTTAGATCTTTTCTCTTGGGCAGGCCAGATTCCTCACAGAAGATGTATTCTTCCATCTAGGGGGCTGTCAGGGGCTGGAAAATAAGGTGGGGGCGTGGTGATAGGGTGTCATCATCTTTTTGCCTATGTTTACTTGTAAGCCTCAATCCAAAGAACCCTATGTTTTACTATTCCCAGAATATAAAACTCCAGTCATTTACTGGGGAAGTTTAGGGAGAGGCAGTCACCTGCTGTGTGGAGTCGGGGAGAGGATCTGAGGATCTGCCTCTTTTGGAAATAGACTTTCAGTCTTCTATATGTTGTCCTTCTTCTCCTTCTGGAATTTCTCGGTGCTGTTTATTTCTTAATCTTTTGCCAATTCTGGATGGGTTATTACTTTCTCCAACTGCCAGTTTAGGATTCAACTTTTTGGAGGTTTACTAAGTCCTTTACCACTATTCTATCTGCTTTCAAGCTTCTGAACTGTTGCTAATTGCCTACACTCTTGCTGACCCAATCCTGGTGGATTTTATACACCTTCAACAAATCTCTTTACTGTTGTTTTAGTGAACTAGTAAAAGTGCATATCTATATTTGATTGTCCTTCTTTACCCATAAGACCAAGTAATTTGTTGACTTTTAGGATATAATTTTTACATTTGTCTTATTTTAATTTGTATTGTAGTGATATTATGTTTATTTACTGCATTCAGCAAATGATCAAAGTGTGCTGTCTTATAACTTTTTTCTGTGAGGTGTTTTTAACCTTGCACTATAATAACTCTAAACAAATCTATTCATCTATTTTTTATCTTACACTTTTATTGTACTTTATATTCTTTTTTTTTTTTTTTTTAACATGGGCAGGCACCGGAAATCGAACCCGGGTCCTCTGGCATGGCAGGCAAGCGTTCTTGCCATTGAGCCACCGTGGCCCGCCCTTATATTCTTTTGAGCAGTTAGTAGTAGGATTCGCACTCACAAGTGCCCCTTGGAAATTTGGTGTATTTTAAAGTTTTGTATTGGAGAAGTGACAGATGAAAGAGAAGGGTAAAAAAACAATCATTAGTAGTTAGAGTTTTGAGTTTATTTAGGAATCATCCTTGATATCTCATGAACCTAGGCCTTTTAAAATTCATTTAGTTATCTTAGCATTTTTGTATCATATTGTACAAAATTAGTGGTGGCTTATGAATAACTCCTTTCACTGCTATTTTGCAGACGTTTGCTTGAAATTTCCCAGGTTTTAACATTAAAGCTTGACTTTGGACAGGTCTTTACCAATTCTTATTAGGAATCTGTGGTTCTTTTTTTCTTCTTTCTCTCTCTCTCTTTCACTCTACTTCTCTTTCTCATTCTTTCAAGTTTATCATCAAGGTGTCCTAACAAATTTAATGACAGAATTTAAACTAGTCAGGGTCCTTTCCTCCATGTCTTGTTGCATTTTGTTGTTGGGTGTGCAGTTTGATCTGCCTTGATAGATTATGTCTTGCGTATTCATTAACAAGCATTCATAGTTAGAAAATGACATACTGCAGATGCTATTCCATTCTCAGATTAATGGCAAAATTTAGTAAATGGGATCATCCTTAAATTAAGTGTTTAGATTAAAACCAGCATTAAATACTCAGAATGGGCAAGGCCTGAGGAAATCTCTTTTTATTTAGTATACTTCAAGAAGCAGTTTATTTTTTGTAATTACTAAAAAGAGAGTTAGGAGAACTGTGTTAACATTCTACAAAAATATTTTTTAATTAGCATTTTTTTGTTATTTTGCATTTTACAATAAAATTTAAAAGTTTAATTTAAACTTCTGTATTTACAAGAAACATCATTCTCCCTGTTTTACAGGTAGGGAAACAAACACCATTAAGGGTATGGCCATTTGCCCAGAGTCACTCTGCTGCTAAGTAGGAAAGAACCCAGTTCTACTGTCTCAGCATTCCATGCATTTTCCAGGATACTTTGTGACCTCCTTTTCATCCTGCTTTCAACACCACTTAGGCAAGTTCCTGAAATAAAAGGTTCAGGCACACTAAACCTTAATGGTTCAGAGAAGTTGATCATTTGTATTAGAAAGAGTTTAAGTTTTCATATGTAATGCCTTGATAAATTTAGGAAGATTCAAGTATCAGTAGCTTGCTATATGTGATGTTTAAGTTCATGTGTCAGCTTTGTAAAGGTATGGCCTCCAGTTGTTCAGTCAAGCAAGCTCTGGCCCAATTGGTAGTATGAGGATTTTTCATGGATTTAAATTCATTAGTCAATTAATTGCATCTATGGCTGATTACATCTGCAGTCAACAAAGGGAATTGCCTTCAGCAATGAGAGAAGTATCATCCAATTAGTTGAGGCCTTAAGGGGAGAATTTATAATTTCAGCAGTCAGAGAGAAGAATTTCTCTCTTCAGCCAGCCAGCTTCTCCCATTGAAACCTTCATCTGAATTCCCTACTTGGTACCTGCCCTACAGAATTTGGATTTGCTAATCCCCAGGGTTGTGTGAGCCAATTCCTATAATAAAACTCATAATATTTACATATTTATATACGCTACCAGTTCTGTTTACCAGGAGAACCCTGGCTAATGCAATATTTACCTATTTTTCAAATTATATTAAAATTTACTAATCTGGATCAAGATCTTTCTTTAAAAGTGAGATCATGATTTGTCAGAAGTTGTGTGTGCATTTACAATTAACAAAGTATTCATTCAATCATCACAACACCTTTAAAGTTAGCTGTTATATTTAGAACGAATCAGGTTTACATTCAAAGTGACTAACAGCTCCCTTTGAATTGATGAAAAATAAAATATTATAGAATATTTTAAAACGAGTAGAGCTTTATTACCTTCAAATAACATGCAATAACTTAAAACTAGGTCAACATTCAAATTTCAGCTTGAAAGGATCCCTGGGGAGCTCTTTTAATGAATAGATAAAACTAAATTTGTAATTAGCATGTTAATTATATGCAACTAGTCTTTTTAATGTACTTGAGAGTTTAAAACTGTTTTTATGCATTTAAAGTATTCCCCTGAAATTCTGCTTTGTGATATTAATCTACTCATCTATGAAGGAAGCATTTGCTAAAGAAAGGTAAATTTCTACCTATGTTTAGTGAATTGGTGAATACTCAGTGCATTTTCCTCTGGTTTTCTTGATGCAAAAATACAAACTGCGTTATTTCTGTGAAAGTCTGGTTTCTCATATAACAAATGAGCATAGTTACAAAGGAATACAGAAACAATCCAGACTAAAATTGGGATATGACCCCATCCTGGGAAATAAAGTGGAAGAGTAAGAACCAAGAATTACTATATCTAGCACAAGTCCCTCTTATAGTATTAGATTTAAAAAATCCTATAAACTTTTAAAAAATATTTATTCTTGGCCTAAAGGTAAAACTCTTTTATAAAACTGTTCTGTTTTTCATTGCCAAAAATCAAATAATAGTGAAGCAAATTTCCTATATATAATATAATATAGTATAGTATATTGCATCTTAAAATAAAATAGATCTATTAGTTATTATTTAAATTACGATTTCTCTAATAGTATACAAGCAAATAATTGTTGCTTTCAATTTCTTAGCTAAAGTAAATTGATTTGATGAAATAAATTCAGATATAATTCATTTTAGCAAACTTACTATTTGAAAATCAATTTCATATAAAATATACTATTTTGGTTAGCTAATACTGCTGAAATGCAATATACCAGAAATAGATTGGCTTTTACAAAAGGAATTTATTATTCCCTTTTTGTGTTATAATTTGAATTATTATAATTGTATTATAATACAAGTTAACAAATTTATTGGGTTAAAATTTGCGGTTCTCAGCCCATGAAAATGTTCAAATTAAGGCACTAACAAGAGAATACCTTCACTCAAGAAAGGCCGATTTTGATGGAGTTACCCCTGCACCTGGGAAGGCACAGATGGTGACATCTGCTGGCCCTTCTCGCCAGGGTTAGTTTCCAAAATGGCTGCCTCAGCGTCTTTGGGTCCTTCTGGCCTCTCCTGGGGTGTTTTCCCTATCTGAGCATCTGTGGGTCCTCTCATAGCTTCTCTGGGGCAAACTCTGGATTTTATCCCTTAGCTTAGCATCTCTCAGGGCATTTTTTGTCTCCAAGCGTTGGTCATCTCTCTCTGCTGTCCGTATCAGCTCTAAGCTCTCTCTATGTTTTCTGACTTTTATTCTGTTCACAGAGGACTTCAGTAAAAGGATTATGACACACTCTGAAATGAGTAGGTTACATCACCATAGAAACAACCTAAACAAAATGTCCCCCCACAATAGGTCTGTACCCAAAAGACTGGATTAGAAGAACGTGGATTTTCTGGGATACTTAACAGTTTCAAACCAACACAGATACCTTGGTTGATTATCAGTTCATAAAATAATTTTTTAATTTATGAAAAGGATTCACAAGATTATAGTTCTTTTATTTTTTGTTTTTCAAATTACAGCAGTAGTCCATTCTTATCAAACAGCTCAGAGGTTTCTAAAATTAAAAAGGAATGTTTCTGTTCCTCTTCCCCTTTCCTACCTCCTATTTCCTGAAATAACATTTTGCTGTATCTGTTTCCAGACATTTGAGCGGGCATATACAAACACATGTATATAAACAAATATATACTTATATATATACTTTAGTTTGTTTTAGTGGAACATACGTGTTCTACAAACTTTTTTTCTTGCAACAATATGTGATTGACACCTTTCAGTGTCAGAACTTAACAGAGCTCATGTGCGTATGTGAACTTTATATTACATTATGGTTGAATCAGAGTTTATTAAATCAGTTAAGTTAATTGATGAATATTTAGATCACCTTTAGCTTTTATTATTACAAATGAAATTTGCAATGAATATTTTTGTGTAGAGAGTTTAGAACATCTATGTTCTTTATCAGATAAATTTTTATAACTGGAAATGTTGGATTGAAGGGAATACAGTTAAATTTTTGGTAGGTATTTCCAAGCTGCCCTCCTGAAAGTTGATACCAGTTTGCAAGAATATGTTGCAACCCCATACCCTTGTCAAAACTGGCTGATTATCACATTCTAATATTTTCTAATCTACATACAAATTTTCTCTTGCTTTA
This sequence comes from Myrmecophaga tridactyla, assembly GCA_004026745.1. Taxonomy (NCBI): domain Eukaryota; kingdom Metazoa; phylum Chordata; class Mammalia; order Pilosa; family Myrmecophagidae; genus Myrmecophaga; species Myrmecophaga tridactyla. The sequence goes on along the minus strand of PVIY010031070.1, from coordinate 22,957 downwards.
ATTTGCACATATTTTATTTTGGAGTGAGGCTTCACATCTTTCTGTTTGTTACTGACCATTTGCTTTTTTTAATTGATTAGTAAGAGCCTTTTGGGCATGATGGTATTCATCCTTTGTCTATTATTTCTTCCAACCTGTCATTTGTCTTATGCCTTTGTTTATGGTCATTTGAAAAACTTAAGTTTCTAATTTTTTATAGAACTTTCCCATCTAGGGACAAATTTCTCCACATTTTCTCAAGTCTTTGTTTAGGTCTGTTAATTATTTTATTGTTTTTATAGCACATTAATTTATTACTCCATGGTTTAGTTTAGTTTTTTTAATTAGTTAACAGTAATATTTTAATACTTAAAATTTGCTAATTAATGTTCCTATTAGTGAGGCCATACAGTATTTGTCCTTTAATTTCTGGCTAATTTCAATCAACATAGTATTCTCAAGGTTCATCTACATTGTTGCCTGCTTCATTACTTTATTCTGTCTTATAGCTGTGTCATATTACATTAATGTTTTTATATAATGCTGCTATAAACATTGTTGTGCAAATGTCTCTTCATGTCCCTGCCTTCATTCCCTCTGAATATATACTTAGTAATGGGATTGCTGGATCATATGACAATTCTATGCTTAGCTTCCTGAGGAACCACTGGACTGCCTTCCAGAGCATACAGTATTCCCACAAACAGTGAATAAATGTGCCTCTTTTTCCACATCCTCTCCAGCCCTTGTCTTTTTCTTTTTCTCTTTTTTTTTAAATGGCCAGTCTAGTAGGTATGAGACTATATCTCATTATGGTTTTGATTGCATTTCTCTAATAGGCAGTGAGTTTGAGCATCTTTTCATGTTTTTGAATTATTTGTGTTTCTTCTGAAAAATGTCTGTCCATGTCTTTTGCCCATTTCTAGTCTGTGCTGGTTTGAAAAGGATTATGTGTCCTAGAAAAGCCATGGTTTAATTCTGATCCAATCTTGTGGAGCAACTGTTTCTTTTAATCCCTATTTAGCACTATAGGTTGGAAGGTTTATTAGATTATCTCCACAGAGATGTGGCTCGCTGAATTGTGGGTATTAACTTTGATTAGAGGGAGCTATGACTCCATCCATTCCAGGTGGGTCTAGATTAGTTTACTGGAATCCTTTAAAAGGGGAAGCATTTTGGAGAGAGCAAGAGAGCCATGGCAGAGCCACAAGATCCATGAGAATCCATGCAGCCAGAGACATTTGGAGATGAAGGAGGAAAACGCCCCTGGGGGAGCTTCATGAAACAAGAAGTCTGGAGAGAAAGCTAGTAGGTGTTGCTGTGTTCGCCATGTGCCCTTCCAATTGAGAGAAAAACCCTAAACTTCATCCGTGTTTCTTGAATGAAGGTAACTTCTTGTTGGTGCCTTAATTTGGACATTATTATAGGCTTGCTTTAATTGGGACATTTTCACAGCCTTAGAACTGTGAAAAAACTTGCAACTCATAAATTTCCTTTTTTAAAAGCCACTCCATTTCTGGTATATTGCATTCCGGCACCTAGCAAACTAGAACATATTCTTATTTTTTGAAGTGTTTTCATCCAGAAAGTATGCTGAATTTTGTCACGTGCTTTTCCTGCACTCAGAAATGCATTCAAGATGATCATGTGGTTTTTCCTCTTTAATTTAATGATGTGGTGTATTATGTTGATAGATTTTCTTGTGCTGAACCAACCTTGCCTACCTAGAATAAATTCCACTTGGTCATGGTGCATAATTATTTTAATGTGCTGGTAGATTTGATTTGCAAGTATTTTGTTGAGGATTTTTCCATCTATAATCATTAAATACAGTGGTCTGTAATTTTCTTTCTGTTGTATCTTTGTGTGGCTTTGTTTTAGAGTGATGTTGGCTTCGTAGAATGAGTTAGGTAGCTTTCCCTCCTCTTCAATTTTTTTGAGAAGTTGAGCAGGATTGGTAGTAATTCATTCTTGAATGCTTGGTAGAATTCACATGTGAAGCCATCTGGTCCTGGACTTTTCTTATTGGGGAGTTTTTTTTTTTAAGATTATGATATTATTTACTTTTCCTTCCCCTTTGTGGATTTTAATTTTCTCTTTTAATATTCAAACATAAGTATATGCTTCCATGGTTGTAACTCCCTCAAATCCTAAAGGAAAGTTAGTGAATTATACATCATAAATTGTAAATACATAGTTACTCCAAATTAGCTTTTACAATAGCAATACTGGGGAGCAAGCACCTATTTTTATAAATTTAGTCCAAGATTGCTCAAGCTTTGAAGCAGCTTATTAATACCTTCAGGTCACATTGAGTGTCTATTCTAATTAAACCCTCAAAACTTTTCTTCAAGCTCATTATTACCCAGGTCTTGTATGTCCTCAAACCATAATCGTAGAATCTATTCTTTTAAACACATAGTTAGAAGTTCACAATTATCCAGCTACAGTTCATTTCTGTGGCTTACTCCATTGTTCCAGGCAACTTCTAGCCAATTGAGATAGATAAAAAGCACTTTTTGCTGGGAGCTGATAGGCAACTAATTTGCTTATTAATGATGTTTCCTCCCCGGGGGAAAGCATTCCTTCAGGATATCCACCAGTTTCACTTTCTGCTATAATGCTTCTCTGATTGCCATTTGTTATTTTTATTTGCACTCATTGATCCATTAATATATATCACCCACAAATTAGCTTATATTCCATCTGGTGGAAAGTGTACAGGGACGTTATCAAACTGTCTAGGAATAAAATTGCCTTGGGTGCCTTATTATCAATGTCTGTCATCCTCTAACAAAAGTATATAAATTACCTACCAAGAAATAGACTGAAATTGAAGATGCAAATTAACGAAGACAATATTTGCTTTCCCACAAAACATCATTTTATTGAATATAACTGTATGAGATTCAACTTATTTATATGTAAATTGAAGATGGTAGGATGACTAGAAATATTAGAAAAATGTTCCTCAGATGCATATCAAGCTCAAATTTAAGAGAGGTTGAGCTAAATTTTAAGAGGAAACTCATCTACTTCATATTCCCATCTTAAGCTGAGATAAGTTTTCAGTCATTCATTTCAAGAAGAAATAAGTGGGGCAATGGTGGCTCAGTGGCAAAGCTCTTGCCTGCCATGCTGGAGGCCCAGGTTTGATTCCCGGTGCCTGCCCGTGTAAAAGTAAAAAGAAGAAGAAGAAGAAATGAGTGATGAAGAAAGTCCTCAATCCTGATAGTTTCCGCCATAGCCAAACTGACTTTCCCCAAATCACTTAATGGCTTTATCAGTAGCTACTGGGCATGAAGTTAGTGGTGTATAATGAATGACCTGTATTCGCTTTGGGGTTAGGAGGGATGCAAGAAATTATAAATATGTGAAGCTATTTTTAATACTATAAATCAATAAATGATGCATGTAAAATAAGTGACACTTTGAAACTAATGAATTACAGTATGGGTGAGACCCATGTTCCTTCTAGCTTATCGTAAAGGTTCCAGAGGACATATAACTGAAGGACATAATTTATCTCCAAATGCTGGTTTCATTTAGTGTATTTAGGGTAGCGAGTATTAACATTTATGACTTTCATTAGTTGTAGTGGACATTTGTAAAGTTGTTTTTTGAACATTTAACATCCTTTCTCCCTTCTTGGGGTCTTATTCCAAGTGATGATTGCCCTGTTATCAACGTATATGGTTGAGTAAGGCTGACTCCACCTTCTTATTCAGGAGTGAGCACTGAAGTTTAAGTCAGTCAGTGAATTATATCACCCCTTAAAATAACGAAAGGCATATGACTCCATTCCAGTCAATAAGAGTGGTGCAACACTTCTGTTCAAATTGTTGGGGAGAGGAAGATTTCTTTTCAGCTCTTAGCTGTCATGCAACCGTGAGAAATGACTGCTTGAGAACAAATTTATCCCTAAGAAAGTGTAGTTAAGAAATGGAGAAGATCAGGTCCTGATGATTTCAGTTAAGCCCCTGAATCCATCTTTACCAGCCTGTTCTTTCTTTGGACCTTTTCATTTGATACTCAGAACTATAATCTGTTAAGGCAGAAAGAAAATTTAGAGAGAATCTATTCTAACATCATTCTAAGGACTAGAAAACTAAGACCCAAAGAAGTTTAATGACTTTATCAAGTTCCCATTGATTTTTTTTATCATCACAATTGGCTTTTCTCTTTTTTTGTGAAAAATAACATATATACAAAAAAAACAGTAAATTTCAAAGCACATTACAACAATTAGTTGTAGAAGAGATTTCAGAGTTTGATATGGGTTACAATTCCACAATTTTAGGTTTTTATTTTTAGCTGCTCTAAGATACTGGACACTAAAAGAATTATCAAAGTAATGAAATAAATATCAGTGTACTCTCTATCCCATATTATTGACAGCCCCTTCCAACATGAAAAAGTTAGAATGGGCACAGCCAAATACCCCTAAAGAGTGAGAGAAAGATCAAAGGTCATGGTGAAGTTATACAGAGAAGGTAGGGTTTAACAAAGAAGTATGATTGCTAAATCATTATATAGATATTTCTTTTAGTCTCCTATATCTTAAAACAGCTGGAAGTAAAAACCTAAAATTGTGGAATTGTAACTCATATCAGACTATGAAATCTGTCTTACAACTAATTGTTGCAATGCTCTTTGAAATTTATTGCTTTTTTATATATGTTATTTTTCACAAAAAGAAATAAAATCGATTGTGATGATAAAAAAATATTTATTCCTTCTAGCCTCCAATGTTCTGGAGCAGCTAGAAGGAGAAATCTGAGATGATAGTATGGCAGCCCATGACAAACTCTGGAATCTGACCTGTAACTACTTGTTGAAGAGTACTTGAAAACTACTGCTTTTTTCTTTCTTTGCTTTGAATATATGTTATATTATACAATTTAAAAAGTTAAAGTATCAACATAATGATTCAGCAGTCATTATAATATAAACATTATAAACTCATTTGTTAAACCTTACCTTCTCTGTAAAACTCCGCCATCACCTTTGATCTTTCTCCCACTCTTTAGGGGTATTTGGGCTATGTCTGTTCTAACTTTTTCATGTTGAAAGGGGCTGTCAATAGTATAGGATATGGGGATGGAACTAGTTGATGTTTTGAAGAGACTGGTCCCTCTGCATTTCAGGAATTTTGCTCTTCTCTTTTAATATAGATATTTAAGGCAATAAATTTCCTCTCAGCACCACCTTTGCTGCATCCCATAAGTTTTGATATGTTGTGTTTTCATTTTCAGATGCCTCAAGATATTTACTGATTTCTCTTGTAATTTCTTCCTGGACCTACTTGTTTAAGAATGTGTCATTTAAGCATGGTACTGGCATAAAGATAGATATACTGACCAATAGAATTGAATAGAGTGTTCAGATATAGACTCTCATCTATGGACTATTGATCTTTGATAAGGCAGTCAAGCCAACTCACCTAGGACTAAATAGTCTCCTCAATAAAAGGTGCCTAGAGAACTGGATATCCACATGCAAAAGTATGAAAGAGGATCCATATCTCACACTCTATATAAAAATTAACTCAAAACGAATCAAAGACTTAAACATTAGATCTAAGACCATAAAATTTTTAGAAGAAAATGTAGGGAAATATCTTATAAATCTCATAATAGGAGGTGGTTCCGTAGATCTTTCATCCAAAGCATGAGCATTGAAGAAAGAAAGAAATAGATAGGAACACCTCAAAATTAAACACTTTTGTGCATCAAAGAACTTCGTCAAGAAAGTAAAAAAAACAGCCTACATGATGGGAGACAATATTTGGAAACGATATATCAGATAAAGGCCTAGTATCCAGAATATATAAAGAAATTGTTCAACTCAACAACAAAAAGACAATCAACCCAATTACAAAATGGACAAAAGACATGAACAGACACTTCTCAGAAGAGGAAATACAAATGGCCAAAAGGCACATGGAAAGATTCTCACTTCCCTGGCTATTAAGGAAATGCAAATCAAAACCACAATGAGATATCATCTCACACTCACCAGAATGGTCATTATCAACAAAACAGAAAACAACTAGTACTGGAGAAGATGTGGAGAAAAAGGCACACTTAACCACTGTTAGTGGGAATGTCAGATGGTACAACCGCTGTGGAAGGCAGTGTGGCGACTCATCAGGAAGTTAAGTATAGAATTGCCGTTGCTAGGTGTCTACTCACAGGACAAGATGGCAAGGACACAAATGGACATTTGCACACCAATGTTTTCAGCAGCATTATTTACAATTGCCAAGAGATGGAAACAATCAAAATGTCCATCAACAGACAAGTGGCTAAACAAGCTGTGGTATATACATACAATGGAATTATTGTACAGTTGTAAGATGGACTAAAGTTATGAAATATGTAACAACATGGATGGACCTTCAGGACATTATGCTGAATGAGATTAGCTAGAAACAAAAGGACAAATACTATGTGGTCTCACCTATGTGAACTAACATTAGTGAATGAACTTGGAGAATTTCAGTTAAGAACAGAGACCGTCAGGAGATAGAAATAGGGTAGATATTGGGTAACTGGAACTGAAGGGATACAGATTGTGCAACAGGACTGATTGTAAAAATTCAGAAATGGATACACAATACTACCTAACTGTAATACAATAATGTTAGTACATTGAATGAAGTGGAATATGAGAATGATAGAGGGAGGAGGGCTGGGGGTACAAATGAAATCAGAAGGAGAGATAGACAATAAAGACTGAGATGGTATAATCTAGGAATGCCTAGAATGTACAATAATAATGACTAAAAATACAAATGAAAAAATGTTTTTGCATGAGGAAAATCAAAAGAATACCAATATTGCAGGGTATTGAAAATAGATGGTAATTCATATTTTAAGACTTTAACTTACGTGTGAGACTAAAGCAAAAACTGTTTATTTGATACAAAATTTATATTTTGACTAGTGCATTTCCTAATATAACTTATGTGGACAGTTTAATTAAACACCATAAGTACATGGAACCTTGAGTAGGGCATGGGATCTTGTAGGTTTGTCTTGAGTGATGCCCCAATAAATCCCAGAGTGATTTGAGTAGTGAACAAAGAAGTATTTGCAAAGTCCCCTTGAGAGAATGGCGAGAAAGGGGAAAAACTCAACTTCCTCATGTAGAGAATTCTTGATATTCTCAAAAGCAGTGGGGACAACCAAAGCAGTAGGCTGAGCCCTCAGTCTTGGGGTTTTTCATAGGAAACTTATCCCAGCAAAGGATAGGCTAAGCCTATTTAAAATTAGGCCTAAGAATCACCCCCCCAGAGAACATATTTTCTTGCTCAAATGTGGCCTCTCTCTCTCAGCCAACACGACAAGCAAACTCACTGCCCTCCCCCCTCTCTACGTGGGAGATGACTCCCAGGGGTGTAACTCTCCCTGGGAACATGGGACAGAAATCTTAGAATGAGCTGGGACTCAGCATCAAGGGATTGAGAAAACCTTCTTGACTGAAATGGGGAAGAGAGAAATGAGACCAAAAAAAAAGTGTCAATGGCTGCCAGATTCCAAACAGAGTTGAGAGGTTATCTTGGAGGTTATTCTTGCATATTATGTAGATATCACCTTTTTAGTTAAGATAATATTGGAGAGGCTGGAGGGAAATTCCTGAAAATGTAGAGCTGTGTTCCAGTAGCCATGTTTGTTGAAGATGATTGTATAATGATAAAGCTTTCTCAGTGTTACTGTGTGATTGTGAAAACCATGTGTCTGATGCTCTTTTATCTACAATATGGACAGATGAGTAAAACATATGGATTAAAAATAAATAAATAATGGGGGAACAATATTAAAATAAATTTAGTAGATTGAAATGCTAGTGATCAGTGAAAGGGAGTAGTAATGGGTATAGAACAAAATAGGGTAAACAAAGGCTAAAATATATTGGGTAGCTGGCTGGAAATACTAACAGTCAATGAGAGAGAGGGATAAGAGGTATGGTATGTATGAGTTTTTTCTTTTTTCTTTTTATTTTTTTTCTGAATTGATGCAAATGTTCTAAGGAATGATCATGGTGATGATATTGTGAGTTTTTGATTATATACCCAGAATGGAATGATCATATGGTAAGAATATTCGTGTTTGTATGTTGTTATGTTTAAAAAAATTTTTTTAAAAGGCATTAATAAGTATTTGCAAAGATATGGCCAAAGTAATCGAGTCTATAGGCTCCAAGCTGGTGGGGGATGCTGTTACTCATGATTGATTTTTTTTACTGAATGGTTGGAATTACATAACACACCACATTTATTATTATTTTAAAATTTTTATTAATAAAACCAATCAATATACAATACGAACATTATTAACATATCATACCTCATTTATTAATTTTAAGTAACATTATTTCATACAGCTGTTTAAATGATGTCTGTTAGCTGAAGTGTGCCCTGTTCTGCTCATTATCTTAAATATTTATGGTTTATTGTCTTAAATATAAATAGGCTTTATATAATTCCTCTTTTCATAGTAGAGTTTGATCCTGTGCTTAAGTGTTTTTCTTTATTGGGCTTTACACTACTATTTGAATGCCACGAAGGAATTTGAATAATTTTAATGAAGGACATCCATGTAATCACACACATACACACACAAAGAGTGTGTTGTTCAGATTCCATATATTTCTGAATTTTCTGGCCCTCTGCCTGTTACTGATTTCCATCTTCATTCCATTATGATCTAAGAAAGTGTTTTGTATGTTTTCAGTCTTTTATATTTATTGAAACTTGTTTTGTGACCCAACATGTGGCCTATCCTGGAGAATGATCCATGAACAGTCGAGAAAAATGTGTATCCTTCCATTGTGGGGTAGAATGTTCTGTAAATGTTTGTTAGGTCTAGTTCATTTATCATAGTGTTCAAAATCTCTATTTGCTTATTGATCCTTTGTGTAGATGCTCTGTACATTGATGAGAGTGGTGTATTGAAGTCTCCAACTATTTTTTTAATATTTATTTTAAAATATATTAAAGAAATTTTTTTGTGTTAACACATATATAACAAAATTTCCCATTTTAACCATCTTTAAGTGTATAATTCAATGACATTAATTACACTCACAATGTTATGCTACCATCACCACCAACCATGACCAAACCTTTTCATCACCCCAAACAGAAATCTTACATCCTTTAAGCAGAAATTCCCTATTCCTTCTCCCTCAGCCCTTAGTAATCTCTGATCTACTTTCAATCTCTAAGAATTTGCTTAGACAAGCTATTTCACATAGGTAGAATCATACAATATTATCTTTTTGTGTCTGGCTTATGTCACTCAACATAATGCTTCTGGTAGAACGCAGCCCTTTTTACTGCTCTCCCAGGAGAATCCAGTTGCCAAAAGTTGAGCAGTGTAGGGGGCTCCAGCATGAAATGATTACCATGGGAAACAATGTTAGAGTTCCAAGTAGATGTTCCATTTCTTCAAAAGGTCTTACTTGTTTGCCCAATGCCTGAGTTAGTTTCTTTTCTTTTTCTCCTTTCTCTCATGTGTAGCACAGGGCTTTTCCCTTTTTTCCCTTTCTGCCTTTGATTCCTCTCCTTTTATTCCACAGACAATTCAGCTCTGCCCCAGACTTGCTCATCCCAGCTGTCTACATTCTCCTTGGGTAGACAGTTTAACAATTTCAAGTTACTTATCAAAGCATTTTTTCCAACCCCCTCTAGAACTCTCAGGATTTAATTTATATGAATAAAATTTCTTCTGTCTTATTATACCATGGTCAGTGGGTTTTTGTTTTTTGGAGTGTGTGGGCTGGGAATCGAACCCAGGTCCCCTGCATGGCAGGTGAGAATTCACCTACCTGCATGTCCCAATGGTTTTGTACCAATTTGCAACTATTATGTACCTTAGAAAAGCCATGTTTTAATCCTGATCTAATCTTGTGGGGCCAGACCTAAACAATATGTTTAGGATGGAAACCTTTGATTAGATCGTTTCCATGGTGATTGATCTGCTCAATTGTGGGTGTGACCTTTTGATTAGATTACTTCCATGGAGATGTGGCACGCTTTATTGTGGGTGTGGCTTTTTATTAGATAAGATGTGACTCCACCCATTTGATGTCTTGATTAGTTTACTAAAAACCTTAAAAGGGGAAACATTTTGGAGAAACCCCAGATACAGATGCAGACACAGATGTCTAGAAATGTAGAAGCCCCAGGAGTCACCAGGAGCTGAGAGAGCCAACAGAAGCTAGATAGTACCCAGAGCCAATAGAGATGCAGATATCTGGAGATTCTTGGAGCGCTAACAGAGAGCGGACACCTAGATATGGGAAGTCTCCAACTATTACTGTAGAGGTATCTACTTCTTCAGTGTTGTCAATGTTGCCTCATATATTTTGGGGCACTCTGACTCAGTGCATAAACATGTATGATAATTATGTCTTCTTGGTGAATTATCCCTTTTATTACTACATAGAGTCCTTCTTTGTCTCTTTTAATTGCTTTATATTTGAAGTCTGATATGCCTCACATTAGTTCAGTCCCCCTGCTCTTTTCTGGTTGTAGTTTGCGTGAAATATCTTTTTCTATCCTTTCACTTTCAACCTCTTTTTGTCTGTGGTGTCTAAAGTGAGTCTCTTATAGACAGCTTATGGGTAGGTCCTGTTTGTTTTTTTTAAAGCTTTTTTTATTGTTAAATATAACATATCTACAAAGTAAAACAATAATTTTCAAAGTACATTTTAACAAATAGGTACTGAACAAATTTCAGAGTTTAGTTTGGATTACCAATCCACAGTTTCAGGTTTTTCCTCCTAACTGCTCTAAAACACTGGAAGCCAAAAGAAATATCAATATAGTGATTCAGCAGTCATACTCATTGTTAAATCCTATCTTCTCTGTTATAACTCCTCCGTCTCCTTTGATCCTACTCCCAGTCTATAGAGATCTCTGGGCTGTGCCCATTCTGACTTTTTCATGTTGAAAAGGAGTGTCAAGAATATAGAATACAGAGATGGAATTAGTTATTCTTGGAGAGACTGCTCCCTCTGGATTTAAGAACTTATCTGGCATAGGAACCTTCTAGAGGTTATAGGTTTCAGGAAAGTAAACTTAGTACATGAAACTTTTGTAGCGTCTCAGTTAGAGCTCTGGGTATTCTGTAGGGTAATGGGAATGATTCTAATTGGGGTATGGCAAACCATGGCAATTATCAATATCTAGCTGTATATTGCATAAGAGTAAGCTGCAGAGTAGTGTCTCGACTGTATTTGAGCTCTCTTAGCCACTGATACCTTATTTTGTTACATTTGTTTTCCTGCTTTTTGTCTGGAAGACATTGTTGATTCTATGGTGCCAGGGCCAGGTTCAAACTTGGGAGTCATGTCCCCTGTTGTGAGGGAGACTTTCACTCCTGAATTTCATGTCCCACATATGGGGAAAGGTAATAATTTTCTTGCAGAGTTGGGTTTAGAGAGAGAATGGCCACATCTGAGCAACCAAAGAGGTTTCCTGGAAATAACTCAGGCATAATGATAGGTAGTCTTCTCTTCTACACTATAAAAATAAGTTTTATAAAAGGGCAAACCTCAAAATCAAAGGCTTGTCCTATTTTCTTGGGAGCGCCTCATGTTTCAGGGAGTACCAGGGGGTTCCCAGATGGAAAAATTTAGTATTTCCATATTTTTTCTCCAATCCCTCAAGTATTTCTGCCAATACTTTTTAATTATCAGCTCACCATAGTTTGAAATGTCTCTGGGTATTACAGTAAGTTATACAGAATTACAAGACCTCATTCTTATTCTGGGTTCCATGTCATTTGGGTTGTTTAAATGAGCTATCTAGACAGGCCAGTTTAGGTTGTGTATATAATCCTTTCAAACCAGAGTAGTCTCCATTGTGTTTTTCATTCCTTATCTTGTGCTTTTCATTCCCATAAGTTCTGCCATTTGCTTTTTCAAACCTTTGAGTTCTTTTTTGTGGTCTCCCAATGTCTTCTTTATATCCTTCTTCTCTTTTGACATATATTCCTTCAGTTCATTGATTTGATGTAGCATGTCTGTTTGAACATCTTTAATTAGTTGTTTCAACTCCTCTATCTTGTTTAAAGTGTTAGTTTATTCCTTTGACTAGGCCATAGCTTTGTTTTTCCTAGTGTGACTTGTAAGTTTTTCTTGGTGTCTGTGGTAGTTAGATTCAGTTGTCACCTTGGCCAGGTGAAGGTATCTAGTTCTGTTGCTGTGGACTTGAGCCAATGGTACATGAACCTCACCTGTTGCTCATTACATCTGCAGTTGGCTAGGAGGCGTGCCTGCTGTAATGAATGATGTTTGATTTAATTGGCTGGTGCTTAAATGGGAGAGCTCAACATAACACAGCCCAAGCAGCTCAGCATACCTCATCTCAGCACTTGCAGCTCAGCCCAGGCCTTTGGAGATGCAGAAAGAAAACACCCTGGGGAAAGTTGTTGGAACCCAGAGGCCTGGAGAGAAGGCCAACAGAGATCACCCTGTGCCTTCCCATGTAAGAAAGAACCTCAGTTGAAGGTTAGCTGCCTTTCCTCTGAAGAACTAATGAAATAAATCCCCTTTTATTAAAAGCCAATCTGTCTCTGGTTTGTTGCATTCCGGCAGCTAGCAAACCAGAACAGTGTCTAAGCATCTAATTTCTGATTAGTTTCTTCTGCATTTTCACTTTTACCTAGGATTTTCTTGTTGGTTGACTTCACTCTTTGTCTTTTCTTTGGCATTCAGTTCAACTTATTTTAGATCTCTAGTATAGCTTCTGTTTAACTGATCAGAATTTTTCAGCTATTGTATTTCTGTTCTTGCCCTGCCTATGTGGAAACTTTTTTTTTTTTTTGAGAGGCTTCTCCCCAGATATGGTCAACCATAGTCAGATTTTCCCAGACCTGACAGGCCCAGTTCTCAGGAGGAGGGTTAATCAGTTTCAGGTTTCCCTGAGAGTGAGACCCAGCAGCTTGTCAGACTTTCCTGTGAGGCCTTTAGACCCTGTGCCTTTCTTTTCCTGCCCAGCAAATGGCACTTGCCAGCCCACAGCTCCCTACCAGCATAAAATGGTATGGAGACTTTAAATCTCAGCAGACCCTGTATGTGCCAGGGGAGTGGTTGTGACAGAGTCTGGGTAGAAGGCAAGCTTTAGCTATTTCTGTTTTCTAGTCCCTGAGTCTGAATTCTCTGAATGAGGGCCACCACTTGAGGTGGGCCCAAGCTGCCATTTTTTTTTAGGGAAGATATGCCCTTTAGGGAATTAACTCCTTTACTTGCCTCATTACTTTGTATCTGAGACCGATCATTTCATTGTTGTTTTGGTTTTTTGCATGGGCAGTCACTGGGAATCGAATCTCAGGCCCATTTTAACTACCCCCTTGCCTGGGTCAGTGATGACAACTGAAAATGCCTTAGGCTTTCTCTAATGAGCTACTTAGGATAGTTTTTTAAAAAGAAAAGGAAAAAAGAGAAAGAAATCCCTTTTCAGAGCCAGTCTCCAGCACTCAAGGCTCGCAAGTCAAGAGCCGGTGTTGGTACCTGGCTCTGTGTGCTCCTGTTCTTGGGGCATATCCCTTTTCCAGTGTTCTGAGTTTGGCCAACTCCAAAAGCCTGTTTTTTGTTTGTTTGTTTTTCTGTCATCCCCATACCAGAGACCTGCCACCAGAGACCTCAGGTTGCTTTCATCCTTGCTCTGGGTTTATCTGTGCTGTGAGCTTGTATTCAGCAGTTCAAATTTGTTAATAAAACTGCAGTTGGACTAATCACTAGCTAATCACAGAGAGTTACTATGTCAAAATAGCATGATGTACTAGAAATCTATGTATTTCCAAGGCACCAGAGGTTTGAAATAAAGGAAAACAAAAGCAAAAAAAAAAAAGAAAGAAACTACAATTGGAGCTTGGTTGTGCTACCTTCCCTTGCTCCTAGTAGAGAGTGCTTCTTTTTCCCATGGGGAAGTGTCGCCAACAAAGCCTGTTGTGCCAGTGCGGGAGGGGTACCAGCCTCTGCACTCTGGGGCTTTGCTTACAGTTTTGTGTTATGATCTTGACCTTTCCACACATTTCTGACTGGTGTACAATGTGTGTCCATTTACAGTGTCCCCCAAATAGTTGTTCCAGGCAGTTCCTGGCTATTTACTAGCTTCTCTAGAGGACTACCTAAATTCTATGCCTCCTTGCGCCTCCATCTTGCTCTGCTTCTCCATGGTTTAGTTTTTAATTTTAGTTGTAATTTGAGTAGGAATTTTTTTATATATATAACATTTTCTATTTGGTTATTAGGAAAAATAGTTTTGTGTATGTTTCTGTGTGTGTGTGTTTTAATGTCTATCTTGTATCCAAGTTATTGATCTCTATTTATTAATGCTAATAGTTTTTCAGTTGATTTTCCAGGTATGTGGTTATCTTATTTGCAAATAATGGTAATTTTGTCTTTTCTTTTTATGATTTTACATTTATGCACACATATACATGTATATTTCTAATCTTCTGGAATTCATTAGGACCTCCAAAGCATGTTGCATGATGGTGGTGAAATTGATAATCCTTTCCTTGACCATCAATAGTGGTCTTAATATTTTAGCACTCTTTCAAATAGTTCTGCCAAACCATTAAAAAACAGGGTTTTAATATTAAGTATATTGTTTACTGTTTTCTGATACCCTTTATCTGTTTAAGGAAGTTTGTTTCTATTCCAAGTTTAGTGTGGATTTTTTTTTAAAATTAGAATTGGATATTTGCAATAATTATGTTTTTTTCTTTTTAACTATTATTCTAGTCAAGTAAATGGCTAGATTTCCTTTTTAAGTCTCTTTTTATTTAATAGAAATCTGATATATTATTTTATTTAGGATTTTTACTACTGTATGCATAAATATGACTGGCCTGTTTTTTTCCCATTGTTTTTTGCTGTCATTGGTTTGGGAACAATCATTATGTGCTTGGAAAATTTTAACAACAAAAAAATAATGTTTTTTAATGGTTTGGCAGAACTATTTGAAAGAGTGCTAAAATATTAAAAAGACTCTTTTAGAGAGCACTAAGGATAGATTTTTTAATGCCTTTTTCAGTTTCTTCTATTAAAGATTATTGTTCTGTTGTTTTTTTCTCACATCTTCTTGAGTCAGATTACAATTATTTTAATTTTCCTTCAAAATTGTCCATTTCATGTAAATTAGTAGTTCTCAGCATATGGTTCAAGAATTCCTAGGAGTCTTCTCAGGGTCCATGAGTCACAAGTACTTTCATCATAATACATAACAATTTGCCTTTTTTCATTCTCATTCTCTCAAGAATATAAAGTGGAGTTTTCTAGAAGCTACATGATGTATAATATCACAACTGATTGATTAGAGAAGCAGATATGAAAATACAGCTGTCTTCTGTTAAGACATACATTAAAGAGATTTGCAAAAGCGTACTGCAGTGCCACTCTCCTTACTAAATTATATTGTGTAGAATACATAATTATTTTTCAAAAGATGTGTTATTTATGTTATCATATAATGGATTTATTATTTTAAAGGAATTAATATGTATTTTAAAAATTCATAGTTTAGGTTGATAATATGGTAACTACAATAGATATAACCAATGTAAACGAAAACTATTTGAGGTTCTCAATAATTTTTTTTTTTTTAACATGGGCAGGCACCGGGAATCAAACCCGGATCTCTGGCATGGCAGGCAAGAACTCTGCCTGCTGAATCACCATGGCCCACCCTCAATAATTTTTAAGAATGTGAAG
This sequence comes from Myrmecophaga tridactyla, assembly GCA_004026745.1. Lineage (NCBI taxonomy): Eukaryota > Metazoa > Chordata > Mammalia > Pilosa > Myrmecophagidae > Myrmecophaga > Myrmecophaga tridactyla. Next base: position 7,246 of record PVIY010031070.1, on the reverse strand, counting down.
AATCCCAAAACCAAACTGAGAGCTACTGGTCTAGATTTAGTAATTTAATACTTATGAAGTTTCATGTACTTGTCTTCTTAAGTCTTTAAATCGTCTTTGAGTAGAATATTTTATTGTACATGTACATAAATATGCATCCATATGTATACTTACATAAGTGCAAAATCTTTGTTTTTACATATTTATTGTGTGTCTATGTGTGTTTGTGAGAACTCTAGTTTAGATAAACACACTGGCTCACTCAGTGTTGGGGGGCCTCTTTGTGCCTGAGGTCAAGTTTACAGAAATAATTTAGATATATGAGCTGGCAGATTTCTAATGGTAGGCTTAGATGGTAAGCAGAGTTCTCTAGCTCCAGGCAGAAATAAAAGGGGGCTCCTTCAGGTATTATCACAGACTGGCCCCTCCCTCTGATGGCTACACTGGATTTTTTGAACCCATTTTGTACCTAAAGCGGGTATTCGAATGTGCCCCTAGACGAGGGCTTCACTGTACAAAATCCTGGCCACTTGTCTACGTGGGACATGACTCCCAGGGGTGTGGACCTTCCTGGCGATGTGGGACAGAAACCCTAGAATGAGCTGAGACTCAGCATCAAGGGATTGAGAAGAACCCTAGAATGAGCTGAGACTTAGCATCAAGGGATTGAGAGAACCTTCTTGACCAAAGAGGGGAAGAGTGAAATGAGATAAAGTGGCAATGGCTGAGAGATTCCAAACAGAGTTGAGAGGTTATCCTGGAGGTTATTCTTATGCATTAAGTAGATATCACCTTGTTATTCAAGATGTAATGGAGAAGCTGGAGGGAACTGCCTGAAAATGTAGAACTGTGTTCCAGTAGTCATGTTTCTTGAGGATGATTGAATAATGATGTAGCTTTCACAATGTGTCTGTGTGATTGTGAAAACCTGGTGTCTGATGCTCCTTTTATCTACCTTGTCAACAAATGAGTAGAACATACGGAATAAAAATAAATAATAGGGGGAACAAATGCTAAAATAAATTTAGTTTGAAATGCTAGTGATCAATGAAAGCAAGGGGTAAGGGGTATGGTAGGTATAATCTTTTTTTTCTTTTCTTTTCTGTTTTCGTTTTATTTCTTTTTCTATTGTCTTTTTATTTCTTTTTCTGAATTGATGCAAATGTTCTAAGAAATGATGAATATGCAACTAAGTGATGCTATTGTGAATTACTGATTATATATGTTGGTGTTTTATTTGGTTTGTTAAATTTTTTTTAATTAATAAATTTAAAAAAAAATCCTGGCCACTATATAAACTGTGCCCAGGACTATTTTTGGACCCTACAGTCTATGCAAGGCAGTGTCTGTCCTCAGTGTACTCCTCTCTACTCCCATATCCTACCAGGCCTGACTGTTTGATCTTGTACCTAAAGTTTGTCAGGAAATCTCTGGATCTGCCCATGGAGACTGTACTGCAGGGCACAGATGCCTGGGTCCAATACTTCCTTTTTGCCACCTGTGTACTGGGAGCTCCTCACAAAGGAGTCCAGCACAACGTGAAGGGTAGCATTGTCCTGAGATAGTCTAAAACCAGGGCTTAGGACAAGATTATAATAGACTGGTAAAGCCTCAGCTTATTCTTTCAGGAAATGGGCCAGGAACCATTGAGCAAGTTTGGTTTGAAGGCAGCAAAAGCTGAAACTAGAAAAGACCCTAAGCCCTCTGTTTGCTGCACCTGTTAAAATCATGTTCTTTATTTTGAGGCAGGAAGTGCACAAAGGCATATTGATTACAGTAGTCTCCTAACAACTGTTTCTGTTTCCATGCATGTCCCTCTGCCACTTTAAAAAGTAAGATGGCTCATGTCTCTCCTGTGCTCACCCTTCCATGTCTCCTTATTTCCCTCAGAGTAAAAACCATAGTCTTCTAATTGCCTACAAGGACCTATACTGGCCATACCCTACCTCCATACCTTACTTCTTTGATTTCTTCTCTTGCTACCTTCCTCTCTGACTGCTCCAGCCACACTGGTCTCCTTGCTGTTTATTCACTAGATGTACCAGGTACACTTCTGCTTCAGGGTCTTTGCTTTATTTTTTCTTTTGCCTAAAATGCTTCTCCCTCAAATATATGCATGGCTTCCTCCTTCACCTCCTTCATGTCTTTTGCAAATTTTGTCTTTCCAGTGAGGCTTTTCCTGACTACCCTATTTAATATTGCAAACCCATTCTTCTTCCATATCGCTTCCCTCCTTTACTTTTCTCTATTGCGTTTATTTATCATCTTCTAAAATAGTATGTGATTTACTGATTTATTTTGCTTCTATTCTATTTCTTGCCAGTACACTATAAATTCTGCAAGGGCAAGAATATGTGTCTGTTTTTCACTGATACATACCACCCCCTGGAACAATTCATTTTCATTGAATATGGTCACTCTTGACCATAGTAGTGGCATTTAATACTTATCCTGTGGTCAGGGTAAAAGGAAGAAATGGGGGGTATGAGAATGGGGGTCCTGCCTTCACTTCCATTCCTCAAGGGCACTCATAGTCTTTTCTTTATTGAAGAAACATAAAACCTTTAATATTGAATTACTATATAATAGAGAGACAGAGAAAGGAAATTTTGCTCAAAAATAAGTGACAGTGTATTTAGCGTGTTATTTAAAGAGAAGAAAGAAAAAAGAGAGGAGGAAAAAAGAACTTTCTTTGCTTGTATAGTATAGTCCCTTTTACATTTTTAATGGTGTTTGTTTATGCTAAGGTACAGTCAGCAATCTTCAAACTTTTTGGTTCTATACCTCCCAGAAAAGAATTTTAGGAAACTCCACTTCCTCATGCACTTTTTAAAGCTTTTTTTTATTGTATAGTATAACATGTATGTACAAAGCAAAGAAATAAAAAAGCAATAGTTTTCAATGAACTCTTTAAAAAGTGGTTACAGGATAGATCCCAGAGTTTGTCATGGGCTACCATATGATCCTCTCATATTTTTCCTTTTAACTGCTCTGGAATATAGGAGGCTAGTGGGCTTAAATACTTTTTTATCATCGCAATCGACTTTTTTTCCTTCTTTGTTTTTGTGAACAATAACATATATACAAAAAAGCTATAAATTTCCAAGCATATCACCACAATTAGTTGTAGAGTATATTTCACACTTTGACATGGGTTACAATTTCACATTTTAGGTTTTTACTTGTAGCTGCTCTAAAATACTGGAGACTAAAAGAGATATCAATTTAATGATTCAGCATTCATATTCATTTGTTAAGTCCTATCTTCTATGTATAATTCCACCATTACCTTTGATCTTTCCATACCTCTCATTGGGGTTGTTTGGGCTGTGGTAATTCTAAATTTTTGCTGTTGAAAGGGTCTGTCACTAATATGGGGTAGGGAGATGGAACTATCTGATGTTCTGGAGAGGCTGGGCTAGGTGTCAGGACTTATCTGGACCAGGGACCCATGTGGAGGTTGTAGGTATCTGGCAAGTTACTCTAGTTCCTGGAACCCTTGTGGAATCTTATATATTGCCCTAGGTGTTCTTTAGGATTGGCTAGAATGGTCCTGGTTGGGGGTTGGCAGGTTATGATAGGTAGCAAGGTCTACCTGAAGCTTGCATAAGAGCAACCTCCAGAGTAGCCTCTCAAGTCTATTTGAACTCTCTCTGCCACTGATACTTTATTAATTGCACTTCTTTTCCCCCATATGGTCAGGATGGAATTGTTGACCCCACGGTGCCAGGTCTGGACTCATCCCTGGGAGTCCTCTCCCATGTCGCCAGGGAGACTTTCACCCCTGGATGTCATGTCCCATGTAGGGGGAAGGACAATGATTTCACTTGCAGAGTTGGGCTTAGAGAGACTGAGGCCACATCTGAGCAACCACATAGGCATGCTTATGTAGTCTAAGTTTCTGTGCTGCTACAAGAGTAAGCCTCCTGATTGAGGGCATGGTCTATTTATTGATTTGGGTGTCCCTAAAGTTTGACACAGTCTCAGGGGATTCTCTGATGGTAAGGTTTAATAGTTCCCCTTTCTTCCTTCCCTCAGGGAACTTTGCCAATACTTTTTGATTATCTGCTTAATATACTCTAGGATGTTTTCAGGCATTACAATAATCCATACAGGATTAAAGCACATTCTGTGCTTCCTGTGTTTCAGTTGTTCAAATGAGCTATACAGATAGGTTGAATTAGATTATGCACTGCAGAAAATTTCAGTTCCAGATCAAATAAACCCTTCTTCCATTAGTCTCAAAGACTACGTGCCTCACACATTTTTAAATTGACATCTAAAATACTGCACTGTGTTCAAATGGTGACAAAGAATATCACTTTTTAAAATGTATCCATTGGAAGGCATTCACAGGTGGAATAATATGTCTGAGATTTTCTTTAAACTACTTCACACACACACACACACACACATAAAGTAAGGCAGTGGAGAGAGATAAAACAAGATTGGCAAGATGTTGATAACACAAAGCTGGCTTGAAGAGTTCGTGGGTGTTCATGTATTATTATTTCTACTTTTATGTTTGTTATTTGGGTCTCTTCCTTCTACATTAGAGATTTTCTCTAAATGACTAGTGATCTTTGTTCATTGATGTTCAAGCATAGGGCATTTATTTAAAAGGCAGTTGAAAGTTATGTGTGTATGGGGTGAGAAGGTAGTGACTGTTGGCTGGGTTTTATCTGAGGAAGAGCAGGTAGTCAGCTGACTTTTTTATATGGAAGGATCATGCCGTTATCTGAAAATTATCTCCCAAAAACCATCCAATTTATCTGAAGAAGAATCCTCTAATCGCCTTTCTGTGGAGGTACAAGCTTGGCTGCCTCAATACTAAAAGCAGGGTAGAAAAGAGGCTGCAAGTCTCATTTTAAATACTGGAGACTTTTACTGAGCCTTTCTGTTTTCATTCCAGAGCTTGACTTCAGCTATCCTCCTGCCTGGAGCTCCTGAGTATAGACCCCTCTAGTTCTATTTCCCAAAATATAATTCTTCTCTTGCTTCATCTAAGGTTCTCTGTGTTCCTTATACAAGCCTTCAACCATTTCCCCTACTTTTGGCCCCACGTTTTATCCTCTGTTGTCTTTTGCCTCCAAGTCCTCAGCTTTGCTGATTTGAAAGAGCAAATATCTCCATTTAGAGACTCTTACTTAGGGTTCAGCTTCCTTGGCTCTGCTATTTACCACTTTCCCATCCCCTTTCTGTCTTCATATGGTAATGAGTTATGTTCTTATTTCATCATAGATGAAGTTTTTTTTTTCTGTTCCTCATTTTCACTTATTTTGGAATGATTTTTCAGAGGAGAAGTGGAAAGAACAGGGTTTATTCTGCAATCTTGAAACCAGATGTCTGATTGTTTTATAATAATAAATTCCTTCAGTATATTTAAAAAGTGATATTTTAAAATCAAATTTATATTTAAATTTCAGTAAACAAACCATATCCTTAAGAACACATGGAATGTTCCAGCCTTCTAACTTTCTTGTGATAATATGTAATCATTTTTAAATTATTTTGTAATATATAGAGTTGGTTATTTTATAATATAGAGCTCCTGAAATTTTTGATTAAAGAGTCCTTTTTCAAAAACTAACAGATTCTCAGCAATTGACAATTTGTCTTCTTGGTATTTCATAACTTAACTATTTTTTAAAGCTGTTTTACTTAATAATACTTTTGAAATTAAATTATATTGGTGACTATTGAAATTGAGCTAGTTGAAGTCATTGAAGTGATTGAAGTCTCTTGAATCTGCAAGTTTGCTTTACGTTGACCAACATTTCAGGGAGAATGCTAGTTCTCTAAAATCAAATTCTTGGAAGAAATACATAGCACCCCCTCAGCCATACTCGATTGCCAACAGAAGTTTGTTGAGAAGTCTTTCTTTTCACTGATGTTAACTCTTAGAGTTGCTAGATTATCCTTGAAGACGCTAAAGGACAAGACAGAACCATTTCTGTCTTTGTGTCTATCCCAGAGCCTTCTATTCATTACTGCTGTTTGTCTTTTCTGATCTCGCCCCATTCTCCCCCATGTAGAATTTCCCCTTGTGATTATTTCCAAACAAATCCTTCAGAACTAGGCAATCATCAGCACCTACAGTGTTGGAGAATGGAATGGAAATTCTCTTCCTCAAAGGTCACAAGGTAGAAATAGTTCTAAGAACTGGGTTAGTAGAGCTGTACGACTTAATTTGACAATGGAGATTCATTCTGTCTTTGCTGATCTGCCCTTGTTATTCCTCTCTTGTCTTGTTCAAAAAGAAAATTCTCTGCCTTTTTAATGTTATCTAAAGATTTTTTTATTTCAGCAGTAGTGGGAAAATCTGGAGTGAGCTCTCTTCTTAATATCTCACTTCATTTTTTGCCTCAACCCTTTAGGGAAGGATACTATACAGAATTTTAGCAGGATTTTAAACATTGCTAACATAAGTTTTATTTATCAGGGAAGATACTTGGATTCGACCTGTTTATAGTCATTTCATCACAGGGGGGCACCAGAGGTTCTGGGGGAAAGTAGAAAGAAGTGGGACTAAGGCTAGGAGGTGCTAGAGGTGAGGAGACAGTGTTGAAGGCATCTTTACCTCACCTAAGTGGTTGGGCCAAGCAGTGATTATAGGAGAGTCTTCTTCCTTCCTTTCTTACCTTCCACTTTCTGCCACCCACACCTGCCACTACACACTTTTGCCCAAGACCAACCCTCACACAAGGTGAAGAGCAGGTACTGCTGAGACCCAAGTTCAAGGTTTTAGCAGGCTGTAGATTCGGGGAGGAGGAAGAGAAGGAAATTCTCAGCAGCTGAAGAGTTTTCTATTGTTTCTAACCTCCTTCTTGAGCCCGATTCCCAACTGGTTATTTGTGTACAAGAAAAGACATAAGTGTGTGTTTGCATGTTGGGGGAAGAAGCATTTCTCAAAGCTATTTACTTCTCTCCATCTCCACGAGGACTGCCATAATATATTATTTCTTGTTTGGATTACTGCTTTAGTTTACCAAATGCAAACCTAGTTTCCCTTAGGTCCCATCTTCCTTCTATAATTGTCACTGCAGCCAGAGGCTTTCCTAGAGACAAATATGATCATGCCAATCCCTTGCTTAAAATCCTTTCATTATATTGTCTTAAGTTTAAAATCTAAACCCCTTTGCCTGAGTATAGACGCTTGTTCTGTAGTCTAGGTCTTGCCTCCCCTTTTGCACTTTATAATCACATTTCCTCAGCTCTTTGGGGGCTAGAACATGCCCAGTGCCCTCTGTCTTTGCCCCATAGGGTT
>PVIY010031069.1:0-30315 GCA_004026745.1 Myrmecophaga tridactyla | reverse complement strand
ACCCTTAGGATTTTGGAGCAAAGCCTTACCATCCTCTACAAATAACTAGTCTCCTTTTGAGAAACAATGTTTAGCCGGCTACTGGGCCTTAGTAGAGATCCAACACTTAACCACAGGCCACCAAGTTACCGTGAGACTTGACTTGTTTATCATGAGCTAGGTATTGTCTGAACCACCAAGCCATAAAGTTGGGTGTGCTCACCAGCACTCCATCATAAACAGGAAATGATATATTAGAGATAGGGCTCAAGCAGGTCCTGAAGGCACAAGTAAGTTGTATGAGGAAGTGGCCCAAATGCCCATGGTTTTCACTCCTGACACATTACCTTCTCTTTCGCATACCACAGCTATGGTCCTTTGGGGAATTTCTTACAGTCAGTTGACTGAGGAAGAGGAAACTTAGGTGTGGTTTACAGATGGTTCTGCACGATATGCAGGCACCACCCAGAAGTGGACAGCTGCAGCACTCCAACCCCATTCTGGGATATCCTTAATGGACAGTGGTGAGGAAATCCTCCCAGTGGGCGAAATTTCAAGCAGAGCATTTGGTTGTTCATTTTGTTTGGAATGAGAACTGGCCAGAGGTATGTGGCTAATGGTCTGGCTGGATGGTCAGGGACTTGGAAGGAGCATGATTTCAAAATTGGTGACAAAGAGGTCTGGGGAAGAAGTATGTGGATAGATCTTTCTGAGTGTGAAAATAACTTGAAGATATTTGTGTCCCAGGTGAATGTTCACTGGAGGGTGACTTCAACAGAGGAAGGTTTTAATAATCCGGTGGATAAGATAACTCATCCTGTAGATACATATCATTCCTGTCTTTGCCCAGTGGGCTCAAGAGCACAGTGGGCACGGTGGTAGGGATAAAGGCTACGCATGGGCTCAGCAACATGGACTTCCACTTAACAAGGCTGACATGGCTATGGCCACTGCTGAGTACAAATGTACCAACAGTAGGGACCCAAACCTAATCCCCGATATGGCACCATTCCCCAAGGTCATCAGTCAGTTACCTAGTGGCAGGTTGATTACATTGGACCAGTTCCATCATGGAAGGGGCAGTGATTTTTTCTAACTAGAATAAATACATACTCTGGATATGCTTGCCTTCCCTGCATGCAATGCTTCCACAAAAACTACCATTTATGGACTTATGGAATGTCTTATCCACCATCACGGCATTCCTCACTGCATTGTTTCTGATCAAGTAACCCACTTCACAGCAAACGAAGTGTGGGAATGGGCACATGCCCATGGAATTCTCTGGTCTGACCATGTTCCCCATCATCCAGAAGCAGCTGTTTGATAGAATAGGAGAATGGCCTTTTGAAGATCCAATTATGGTGCAAACAAGGTGGCAGCACCTCACAGGGCTGGGGCAATATTTTCCAGGAGGCTGTGTATGCTTTGAATCAGTGTCCACTCTATGGCGCTGTTTCTCCCATAGCCAGGATTCACGGGTCCTGGCATCAAGAGGTGGAAATAGGAGCAGCACCGTTCACTATCACCCCTAATGATATACTAGGAAAATTTTTGCTTCCTGTCCCTGAAAGTTTAAGCTCTGCTGGTCTGCAGATCTTAGTTCCAAAAGGAGGTGTACTCCTACCAGGAGGCACAGCAATGATTCCATTGAACTGGAAGTTAAGACTGTTCCACCTGGCCACTTTCACCTGGCCACTTTATGCTTATCATGCCATTGAATCAACCGGCATGAAAGGGGATTTGTGTTCTGTCTAGGGTGATTGATCCTGACTGTCAAGAGGAAACAGGACAGCAACTACACAATGGAAGTAATAAATATTTTCCTGGAATACAGGAGATCACCTAGGCTGTCTCTTATTACAAACATGAGCTGTGATTAAATCAATGGAAAACTGAAACAACACAATCCAAGCAGGACTACCAATGACCCAGAAACTTCAGGGATGAAGGTTTAGATCATCCCACCTGGCAAAGAAAAATGGCCAGTTGAAGTGCTTGCTGAGGGTAAAGGGAACATGGAATGCATAGTAGAAGAAGCTGGTGATAAACATGAACTATGGCCAGATGACCAGTTACAGACATGCAGACTGTGATTGTATGAATATTTCCTCCTGTTTTGTTATGAGTATGTTTGCATCTGTATATAAGCAGATATCTACTTTTTCTCTTCTCATATGATGTAAGTTGTACTATTCATGTTATAATATTTGTCATAAGAAATGAAGTTTAAGAGTGAATGTTACCTAAGGACTTGCACCCTATTCTGGAGAGATGTAGTGCATTTCCAGTTGTACACAGGACAGCTGAGTATTGTCAGGCAAAACTCATGTTTGCTATCATGCTTTATTTGGGAGTTACGTGTGTTTCAAGGTGGTGTGTATAGCTGCCAAGTTGGCAAGAGGTGGACTGTGATGGTTGGTTCTGGTATCAGCTTGGCCAAGTGATGATGCCCAGTTGTCTGGTCAGGCAAGCGCTGGAATGACCATTGCCGAAGGATGTTTTGTGACTGGTTGATAAACCAGAAGTCTGGTTTGTTAAATCATCAGTCAGTCAATTGCAGCTGTGGCTGATTACATCTGCGATCACCTAAAGCATGCCTCCCACGATGAAATAATCCAATCAGTTGAAGGCTTTAAGGAAGAGGAGAGACTCTCACTGCCTTCTTTAGTAAGATGATCCTTCAACTTCTTTTGAAAATGAAGTATAGGATGAACAGCAGAACCAAATACAGACAACATCTCATTTCCGTCTTCTATCTCCTTCCCTTTCTTTTAAGATTCTGTGCAAGATGTACTGACTACTTTAATCAAGTTTCCCATTATAAAGTCAATGTAGGCTTTTAATAAAAATTTGGGAAAATAAAGAAAACATAAAGCAAACATATTCACAGTCACACTTATAGAAACACAGCCATTGCCAGAGACAGCCATTGCTGGTCTCCTGTGGGGCCTTTCCTGCACGTTCCTGGACAAATCGTATTAAATCTTCATATTTGAATGAAAGTAGGACAATCACAGAAATTTGGGACCACAAATAAATCACTATTCTGAGTTGATAGCCTATCCTGTAGACTTCAAATAATAGTGGCAGGAAACAGGCATTCACCTCTGCTGGGGAGAAAAGAACATCATGCATGGAGAGAAATCTTCAGGTTCACTCACTTTTATCATCTTTGGTTCAGAAAATACTTTGCACAAGCCACCAGCATATTTCTTCAGTGTAGAATTTTGTGATGAAGTTTCTAACCCACTCTCCATCCTCTGCGGGTTTCAGGTTTGCATTTGCAAAAGGCAGCAGCAGCAGCAATACTTTAAAAAGAGATCATTTTGACTGTATTGCTAAGGTAACTAATTCATTGCACCTCCTTTCCTTGCAAACAGCGTTTGAGGACGCTATTAACGCATCTCGGAGGAAAGGACTCCGTCCATCAGAACTGACATTCCAGGGTCTGTCTGAGTTTTCTCTCCCGCTCCTTCCTGCATTCAACACACAGAAGTTCTCCCTGGAGTTCAGAACAGATTGAAATTACTTTGGAGTCTCCCTCTGGGGAGACGTGAAAACTTCTTAGCAGAAGTTGCTTTCCCACTATTGATCGGCTCATCTGCACTGCTGCGCCTGTCCCACGCTTATTTATGAGCAGCCAGCAGTGCCCACCCAATTATCATCATTATCTTGACAAATGCTGTAATCCCCAGGCCAGGCTCCCCAGACACCATGGCCTGGGCTGCCCCTCCGCCGGCTGCCATGCTGGCCTCTAGCCCGGCCCCCGGAGGCGTCCATGTCCTCTCTGTCCCAGTGGGAGGGGCTGCTGGCAGGAACCTGAAGGGAGAGGGGCTGGAGGGAGCTGGGGGAGCCCCTCCCTGCCTCGGGGCCTGGTCCTTCCTGCCCTACCATCTGCGGCCCCCTGGGTCCCCGGCCACAGCAGGAAGCTGCAAAGGGCCAGCAGAGCCGGGCAGGGTGTCCTGGGAGAGGTGCTCAGGCAGGTGCTCTAGGAGCAGGCCTGGAGTCCCAGAGCAAGGACAACGCCCAGGGACTGTGGATGTGGCAGGGAGGGGCCCGTCCCTGCCCCGCCCCCAGACCCAGGAGCTCTCCGAAGCGGCCCCCTCCTTTGGCAAAGGAGGCTCCGGCCTGCCTCCCCTGTCCTTCCCCTTGCGCCCTACTGCAGAGGCTGGCCGGGGTCAGGGACGCGGCCGTGGAGCTGAGGATGCCGCTGCACCTCCCCACAACGCCGGCTTTTCTCCCCGCCCCGCGGGGCAAGTGCGCCCGAGAGCCCGGCCTCTGCGGCTCTGGCCTGGTTGGTCCGCTTTAAAGATCATCAGTCACCACCCCAGCTTATAAATCCCGGGGGCCAGCTGGCCGCGCGCTGTGAGGACCAAGGCCCAGAAGTCCTTAGCTGTTCCCAGCCCCCCTCCCCCCCCGGCGCGCCTTCTCTCCCGCACTCGCGGCCCATCCATCATCCTCCCGCAGACAGGGGGATTCCCAACACCACACCACGCGGTCCCCTAAAACCTGGGGCCAGGGCGCTTCAAAATGGCCAGCCGGTCTCTGAGCTGTATGTGTTAATGAAACCTCTTCATTTTCAGATGATTCCAGACAAGCCCCCGAGACGAATGTCTATGCTAGAGCCACGCAGACCCCCGGCGGGGGTGGGGGTGGGGGGTCGCGACCCGCAGGGAAGCCGAGCGGACCGGAGGGGACAGCCCAGCCCGGGGCCTCCATCCCCGCCACCCACCTCCCTTTGGGGAAGGGGCCCCGACCCGCTGTCCAGAAATGGAGAGGCATTCTTACCCGTTAAAGGCATTTCCCACGACGGCACCTATCTGAGGCTTTAGAGAGTTTGGGACACAGATTTTTAAATTGTTCCCAGCGACAAGAAAACACAGGAAGCTGGCACAGAGTCCCATTCCTTTCTATTGTGTATTTCTGGCTACGTCCCGTTACATATTTCAAACAGGATTTTTTTTTTTTTGCAAAGAGAAAATCTAAATCGTTTGTTGTCCAGAAGAAAGGGTGAGAGACGCGTGTTAAGTAAGCAGACGGTTTCCACTTCCCCTCACGCTCGCGGGACAGCAGCCTGCAAAGGCTGGGACGTGGAACTGCTGTCGCGGCTATGAGACTCCCGGCGGGGTGATGAGACGCCCGGCGGGGTGGTAAGCTTGGCGGATCCCCGATGGAGAGACAAGGAGGGTGTGAGGGGGCATATGAGGGAAGCCTGGGAAGCTCTTTCGTAGGATCTGTGCATTCGGAAACTAATGAAAGCATAATTGTAGGGAGCAGGTGGAGGGCCCCACACCAGCCCATCCGAGGCTAATTCCCCTCTGCGTCCCCGTTAATCCCGCGTAAAGTTCCGGGGTCATGGGTGTGGCCGCGGGAGCACCTGGCCGTCTACAAGGACGGGAAATCACTCAACTCCGGGCAGTGGATGATGGGGAAATGTTCCTCCATGGTCAGTGAGACCATCCACGCCATGGCGCACAATCATATTTTTAATCTCATGTCTCCCCAAACCAAGGGAAAAGGCAAATCTGTAGAGGAGAAAAATGGGTTTGGACATGCTTGACGATCTGTTTTTGTCTGGAAGAATGCCGGAGTCCTGGGCATCGGTGGGTGCCACAGTTTATAGATCAACCTAAGATGAATGTGCGGTTTCTCACACACGCGCTTCCCTCCTTCCCTCCTCTGGAGCTAAAAGGGAATGGTTAGGTTTTATTACTCATTAATTTTGTTACTTTATCTTCCTGGAAAAACTGGCATAAAAGCATTCCCTGCCCCAGGAATATTTACAAGCCCATGTCTCCAGAAAGCCTCAGTGTGACCAAAGCTGTGATCCCAGACAGATGGGGGCCTTTGGGACCCCCATATTCCAGTTGTGACAGCCGCACAAGTGTCTGGGGCTCCACCTTAAACCAAAGTTTTCTCTGAACCTCTGGGGCAGGACTCGGTCATTTATTCCCACCCATCAGCACAACTATTTGCCTTTGGAAAATGAAGCACAGTATTGGTGAAACTTCCTCCTTTTATGCAGCAAACTTAAAATAGCACTCTTCCCCCGTCCCCAACAAATCTGGCATTGCACCCCTTTTGCCTGCCGTTTCTCAAAGGAAACTTCAGAATTGCCTAACGTGGGTGACTCCAAGGGAAAGAGGTGGCCATCAGTTTAAGCCTGCCGGCTTGACCGACAGGGATGCGCACAGAACTTCCTATTTGGAAACTTGCTTAACAACCTTTTAATGAATGCTGAATCATTGAATGATTAATGATTAATCTTCCTCCTTTTTCACTGGGATGAGAGGTAGCCAGTGCCACGCTGAGCTTGAGGAGGACCATCGACCCCCTCCCCTGAATTGTAGACCCCACCACCGCAGCAGATGGAGGAGCCAACCTTCCCTGGGACCCCCACTCTTTCTCATCGGCCCACCCTGCACCCCTCCTCCCTTCCCGAATGTGTGTTTGTTTCACTCTCCTCACTCAGGCAATTGCTTTCTTCCCCCAGTCTGCTCTGTGATCCAGTTGGATAAAATCCATCCGCAGGAGAATGTAAGTGACTTAAAACATTAAAATATTACCGGCATTGCTAGTATTTATCATTTAGCAAATAATCAATCTCCTGTTTTGGGTTTTCTAAAGAAATAAATGTCTCATCATGAAATGCCAAGCATCTGTGATTGCTTTCACGTGCTACAGATACACAACTTTCTGCAAACTTGACACCTTAAGACAACATGCATTGCTGGTCATCCAGGTCAGGGTTCTGGACACAGCTTAGCCGGGCTCTATGCCCAGGTTACATCGGCTGAGTTGAGTTCTCCTCTTGAAGCTTCACTAAGGAAGAACTGCTTCCAAGCTCATTTGGGTTGTTGGCAGAATTTATTTCCCTGGGCCTCTGATTTCACTGGCTCAGGGGTCCTGGAGGCTGCACAGGGCCCCTCGCCCTGTGAGGTCACCCAGAATGGATGCTCTCCTCACCACGCCAGCAGGGAGACACTCTCAGGTCCATCAAGCCAGAGTTCTCCATGTAGCAGCAGAATCCCTCTTGCCGATTTCACCCACTGAAGTCACAGGTCCTGTCCACACTCAAAGGGAGAGCTCACACCAGGGCCTGGAGCCCGGGAGGTGAGACCTCAGGCCTGTCTGCCTCTTGGGGCATGAGCTGCATCATGCAACCATCTCCCATCTGCTTAGGCTTGCAGGTGACGACTGTCCCCCAGTCCCCCAACCTGGAGGCAGCAGCAGGAGCCACCATTGCTCAGGGCCAGACACTCCCAGGAGACCTGTTCATCTCGCCTGCTAAGGGCTCTGCCAGAGCTGGGTGTGGTGTCATCCACGGGGTGCCATTTACTGAGCACCAGGAACCATGCAGCACTGGGAAGACCCTGTCCTCAAGAGCATGTCCTCTGGGGTTGTCATCTTACCAGTTCCTCAGGCACTCTGGCCACAGTGGACGGCTTCACATTTCCTTGAGTTTAATCTGTGGCTATGGGTATGTTCATAACCTCTCCACAGCTCCATTTCTTAGCAAATGCAGTGTCTCCGAGGAGTTCTCCTTGAGACAATGCAGGTTAAGTGCTTAGAGCCTTACCTTGGGCGGGGGGGGGGGGGGGGTGTCCGGCTACTTGCTGGCCCGAGCTCCCGCTACAGCCGAGTTGTGTCTTCCTGGTCCATTTAGCCCTTGCTTAGAAACCAAGATGGTGTCCCAGTTGGGGTTGGAGCAGAGCCAGCTCCTCAAAGGGATGCTTCCAGCCCTGCTTCATCATGCCAGGCTTACCCACAAGCAGATGAGCTTCTTTCTCAAATGCACCTCTTCCTACACATGCATTGGAAGGGTTTGCTCTCATCCTAACTTAACCCAACTGATGCTTTTTGGTATGCCTACTTCATCTGAACTTCAATACAGGAATGCCCCAGTTTCTCCCAAACCATGAACCAAGGTCTACATTTAATTTAATGGTGCCACCGTCAATCTGCTTCCTAGATGGGGCCCACTAAAGAATCCTTGGCCTTCTTTCTTCAGCTGCTCTGTTCAATTAGCTTCTGTGCCATATAGGATTTCCTCAAAGGTGCCACTTAGACCCAGCCTCTTCTTGCCCTCTGCCACCTCCTTCCAGCCCTTTGTCATCGCTAGTTGGCCCTACTCTCTCACCTTCCTTTCTGTCCCCACGCCGGGCCCAGGGGCAAGCATGTTTGGGGGGAAGGGTGGCTGCGATTCACCAGTCCAATGCCTGTGGCGCAGCAATGCATCTCTCTGTGCAGCCACTCCTTCATCTGTAGAATGGGGCCACCAAAGGGGACCTTAGGTCCATGGGGTCAGCACACACAGAACTCTGAGATGAGTGCCAGGCTGACATTGGCAAAGGCCAAGAGTGGTCAGTGACCGTTAACCTCGGTTCTGCACCATAACTGCCATTGGCCTAAGAAGCATGCTGGAGCCTACTGTTCCCATCATTAAAACCTTCCATTGGTTAATTATCAGCCCTGGTTAGTAAGAGAATAAAATACAAGCTCTAATGCATGCCTCACACGGTTCACGGTCTGGCCAACTTCCTGTTCCACTGTTACCTATGTTCATGCCACCCCAGGGGCACTCAGCGCTGCACCTGGGGCTCTGAGGCTCACAATTTCCCCAAACCCCCCTCCCCAAATGGTCCCAAGGCCTGGTTCCCTGCCCCTCTCCCTGGATGGCTTCCCCACCCTTTTCTTTCTGAAAACACTCAGCTCTCAAGCAAGTCAAGACTCAGATCCTGCCCCTCAGAAACCCTTCCCTGAAAGTCTGGAAATGTTTTTACTTTTTTATTTAAAAAGGGGGTTAAGGTGCAGATTGTCTTGTCCCTTTTGGGTCCCCAAGATAAAAGGGGCTACAGCCCCTAATGAAGACTCTTGTGGAAATGGATGGAGGTGCATTCTCCACGATGGGAATCTGTGCCCAGCCTCTCCATCCTGGGGAGATTTTGTTGAGCCACTTGATGCTAAAAGGAAAAGGGGAGTGTGTGTGTGCATGTGCACATGTGCAGAGGTGCATGCGTGTGTAAGAGGACACGAGTGTGTGTGCATGAGTCTGAATGTGTGCACACACATGTGTGTGAGAGTATGAGTGTGTGACTATATGAATGTGAGTGTAAAGAAGTTTGCACATGTCTATGAATATGAGTGTGCACTAGTGTGAGCATGCACTTGCTCATGTGAGGGAGCATGAACATGTGCACATGAATACGAGTATTAACCATGTGTTTGTGTGGGGGTGAAAGGGTATGAGTGTGTATGCATGAAAATGAGTGTGCACCATTGAGTGTGCACACATGCACTTTGTATAATAGAGCTGTGATGGTTGGGTTCTGGTGTCAGCTTGGCCAAATGATGTGCCCAACTGTCTGGTCAGGCAAGCACTGGCCTGACCGTTGCTACAAGGATGTTCTGTGGCTCGTTGATAACCAGAAGGCTGGTGTATTATGTCATCAGTCAGTTGACTGCATCTGTGGCTGGTCACATCCGTGATCAGCTAAGGGCTGGTCGTCCACAAATGACATAACCCGATCAGTCGAAGGCTTTTAAGACAAGAGAGACACTTCCACTGCTTCTTCAGCCAGTGAGACTCTCCGGTGGTTTGTCCAGACCCTTCATCAGCGTCGCCAGCTTCACAGCCTGCCCTGCAGATTCTGGACTGTCCCATTCCCACGGTTGCATGAGACACCTGGATAAATCTCATATTTACAAATCTCTCCGTTGATTCTGTTTCTCTAGAGAGCCCTGACTAACACCAAGCATATAAATGTAGTGTACAGATGTGTGCAGGTGTGTTTCTCTGCACGTGAGAGCGTATAGGAGTGTGTGTGAGTGTGCACTGTGTGTGAGCATGTGCAGAGCCAGGAAAAGGTGCATGCTCCCATCTAACTCTCCGCCTCTCGGACAATGCAATTTCACGTCTCCAAGTGTGAGCAAGTGGGTCCAACAGGAATGCAGCTGGAGGGGCCCGAGGGGTCAGCAGAGTGGGCCAGGCGTGCGTGTGGGCTCAGCGTGCACGGCATTCCAAGTCAAAGCATGAGAACCCAAGCGCCCATCCTGGGATGGAGGGACCTCTGCCATAGGGGTCCAGACAAGTGACGACGTGGTGAGTTCACGCTTATGCTTGGGTCCCTACGAACAGGTGGCTCCCTGCACGGGAGACTCCACTGCACACTCTGAGCCACGTAAGGACCGAGCAGCCAAGGCGGGTGAGCCTCCAGCAGCTCCCCAGTCCAAGGCTCCGGTATCTCTGGCCTCAGCCGCACTCACCTGGGGACTCAGCCCTGCAGGTGGACCCGCAGCCCTGCACACCAAGCCCCAGCAAATCCTTGGCACATACAATCCCAAGTTTGCTTCTGTGCTGTCATCTGCTTTGCAAACGACTCAGGCCTTACAATTCTCTGTGACCTCCTCTGGGCTTCTCTGCAGAAAGTGGGGCCCAGAAACCAGATTAAATGAAACTCAGCCACACTGTGCACGAATAGAGGCTTGTCTAAAACTCTAGGAGAGCCAGTAATTAAGCAGCACATTAAAATCCAAACCAGGGAACGAGAGGACAGAAAAGAATGGGCGGGGTCAGCCAGCAGGTTCGTCCGTGCAGTCAGCAGACAGTCTGGGGAGGGGCCACAGGTCACGTGGGCAGAGGCTATGGGCCGACAGCAGCCGGCGCTTACCCTGCACTCAGTCCTGTTTAAGGCACACACACAGACACATACACACTTGCACACATGCACACGTTCAAAAAAATCCAGGACCATCAAGGGAGCGGTCCCCACTGCAACATCAACCTCGCTGTGAAAACTTTCTCTGAATAAATTGTCTCATATTTTCATCTTTACTGGCATGTAATGTTTTTATGGCTTTATATTGTTATTTGATATACTTCTGTGAAAATATGATAGACCGAGGGAAAGCAATTATGCCCAGAGTGTAAATTATGAAACTATAAAATACGTTTTATAGACACATTTAATTATAGGGAGAGAAAGAGAATTGCAGCATGTTTAATTTGACATTGGAATTATAAAGATGTACTTATGCTCTTTTTGATCTTTGCAAAAAATAGTGGATACTTAGTCAAACCCATTACTTTGTTAATTAATCAGGAAAGAAGCCTCTATTCGTGATGATTCAGGGGAAAAATCAGGACAAAGTGGTCTGCTGTGCAGGATTGAGTCAGCTCCTGGCTGCCCCTCCTGCTGGCTGAATGAGCCCTCTGTGTCTCTCCCCGCTCCTGCGGGTCACCTGACTCAAGCCAGTGTCACCTCTTCCCTGCACCTCTGATCTGCGTGGAGGGGGTCCCCAGGGACAAGCCAGGATCCTTCCACAAGGAAGCCTCAGCCTTGTCTCAGCCTTGTCTCCTAGCTGCCTAAGCATCCCCCCACTATTAACAGAGCCCTTTAGGAACTGTCCCAGCACAGTGCAGGGCTTGTCCCGGCCCCAGCCAGACACAGTGTATTAGGTACACACACCTTTCTAGGGAAACGGAGCCCACGACAGGGAGGTTCCATGTGAATGTCATGAGATTCGTCATAGGAGTTGGCTCACATGACCATGGATGGATTGACCCACTGAAATTAGGTGGGGCAGGCTGCAAGCCAGGGTCTCTGATGAAGGTTTTCGATGGATCCCCCAGGAGGGGGGATCTGAAGCTGGCTGATCCAGCTGGCTGAAGCCTGGATGGAAATCCTCTCTTCCGACAGTTGAAATCCTCACTTTTCCTTTTAAAGACTTCAGTTGATTGGATGAGACGTCTCTCACTGCTGAAGGCGCTCTCCTCAGCTGATAGTAGATGCAGTAAGCTGTAGATGCAGTCAACTCACTGATGGTCTAAACCCACAAAACATCCTCACGGTAACCAATAGGCTTACTTGACCAAACAACTGGTCATGGTCACCTGGCCAAGCGGACACACAAATTTCACCATCACACACGACAGTGTTGGAAAAAGGAGAAAATTGTTACATAGGCAGATTGTGTAGTTGTATGTCCAAAGAACAAACATCAAAAATATTCATATTTGAAAACAAATATGAATCCACTAAATTGCTTATCAACATTAAAAAAACAATGTTTTTCTTATTTAAATATCAATGGCTGACTGGAAAATACAAAGGAAGAGCTCTTCAGTTCACAACTTACAAAAAAAGAATAATGAAATATCACAAAATAAACCTAAGAAAAATAGAGGACCCATTATTTTAAAACTTAAGCACTATATTTAAAGCCATAAAAGAATATTTTAAAAAACGGTAACAAATCTTGTTCTAGGATAAAAAGACTCACCTCTACAACAATATCATATAAGACAGTATTCTCTTAAATCCTATCTATATGCTTAATGCATTCTCAGTTTAAATAACAACAGAACCTCTGGGTTTGCTCTTAGGGAGATGACTTTTATAACATATCATAATAACGCTAATGTTCAGATGTAAACATTTGAAAATAGCCAGAATATTTTGAATAAAGAGTAATTCAGGGAATCTGACTTACTTGACACTGAAATATATTGCAATTTAACAGTAAATAAAACTGCATGACACAGGAGAAAAATCAGCGTATAAATAGAAAACATACAGAATCCAGAAATGAAACAAAATACAGAATAAATAATATGTTAAAGGAGCATTTCAAATTACTAGATAAAAAAATAATAATTGCTAAATGGTATTGAGAAAACCTGCTAGCTAATTAGATAAAGCGCAGCCAGAAAATCTGGCTCAAACCTTACAAGAAAAAAATTCCTTTTTGGGCATCAGTTCAAGTATAAGAATTTAAAATATTAGAACAAAACCATAGTTAAAAAAAAAAACAAACCTTTCATCAGAGGAGGCCATTGTAAGTATAACAAACAGATAGCCATAAAAGATGAAACTGGTAATTTTGATTCCTGTTCATAAAGTTCTTTAGGGCAAAACATGTCATGAACAAAGTCAAATGGTAAATTACAAGATGAACAACACATTTGTAACATACGTTACTAAAAGGATCTCTTGCAAATTAATAAGAAAAGAATGAATGACTCAAGAGGGAAAACTGCAGTTTGGAGAAACACATAAAAATTGCTGTTAAATATTTGAAAAGAAATGCAACTACTGCTATCACGCTTTCGTATATTTCAAGATGGCGGCTTATGATCCTGCTCTCCTCTGCTCCCCTGGGACACAAGTCTGAAAAAGCAGGGGTTCTGGTCATCTGTTGGTGATAGAGTGTTCTAGAGCAGGGTTTTGTCAGCCAACTTGACAGTTGCCATCACAGTGAAGACCATGGGTGCCCCTTGACCCCACGATCACACTGCTGTAGAAGAACAAGGATGATCAGTGGTGGGGGTGGATGGACAGAGCCCGTGGGGACTCTGGGGCCACTGTGAAGCCGTCGGAGCATGAGGTCAAACTGCAGAAACATCTCACTGCAGTCTTCATGGTTAAGTCGAAAGGCACATTTAGAACAGCAGATTCAATTCAAGACCATTTGTACATTAAAAGAGGATGGACGGATGGGTGGATGGACAAGTAGAGATACTGATCACATGCAAGTGTATTCTTACATATAAATCGAAAATACCTGGACATATTTTTTGGAAAATGGCAATAGTGTCATATCTGGGATGGGAAGGCTAAAAAGGGTGGGGGGCACTATTTACTCTTGTTATATCCTCTCTTACTGTTTGATTTTATTTACAAGGAATAAATGTTGCCTGTATAATTAAAAGGAATAATAAAATAGCCCTAAAAGTGCAGCCCTGTCCTCAGCCAGTTCTCAGCCTTAGTGTGGGAAGGGCTTCCTTCCTGAGTGTCATGCAGTGCCTCAGGGGACAGTCTGACCCACAAACTTCTTCCCGGGATGCTGCTTCAGTGGGTGTCCTTCCAAAACACGCACACCTCATCTCATTCTGGCTGCAGAGTTCCACCAAGTTTGAGATGTGTCTGATCAACTTTCCAGCTTCAGGCACTCTGGTCATGTAACAAGTGTGGGGAATGATTTCTAAATGCAGAAAAAATTATTAAAGCTCAATTATTCATGGTGTCACTGATTGTTTTCTCCACCCTTCCATCCTATCTGTCAAATCTGGATTCCACTGATGAAATACAGTGCTCAGTCCACAGACAGCCAGAGGTGGCATTTAATAATTAAAGACTAGTTGGTGATAATTACATGATAACTTTATTGACTGAGCTCAAGCTGAAGGTGTGAGATGCTTGTCTATTCAGGGACTGAGAAGAGCACTGCAGAGGGCCCAGCGCTTCCAGGAATAAGCCGCCATTTACAAACAACTCACGCCTGATTTTCATCCCTTTTCCCTCCCGCTGAGGCTCTGATTCAGGGTCTCAGTCTTCCAAAAACACTCTTTAAGATCCTAAATAACTGGCCACCGTCTCACGTCATCCAGTAATTATCCACTGCCTTCTGTGTTCCTGCCTTAGATGACAGCAGCCTGCTCTGTATCCGGCAACGTTTCAATCATTACCATGGATAGCGGCATTAGTTATCTAAGCATCGTTGCTAGGCAGCAAAGAAAAGCCATAGCACTACGTGCTAGAAAACTTCTGCCCTATAATGGGGAAGAAGTTTAGTCAGAAAAACTTGGTAAGTCACTCTAATATATGGTACACTTTTTACTTGAAAAATGCCCTTTTGATTTCCTAAACAGTTCATTAGAACTGACCCTTCCCTGCAGGAGTCAGGATAATTTTCGGCATTTTAACTTAAGAGGAACGCTAGGCTGGCTAAGTTCTTATGAGAACAAAATAAAACGGAGGGATAAAAAAAAGGAAAGAACAAATATGGGAGTGAGCTCTTTGTGAGAAACTAATTTTTCTGTCTTCTTTTTCAAGCAGTTGGCTCAGAATTATCAAGAAAAGTTATTTGCTAATTTTCAACAATTGTGAGGTAGCTGAGACATTTTTTGTAATGATTCAGATGACAGCCACTTGTCTTCTGAGATGCCCGTCATCAGTTGGACGCCAGCTGACTCACCAAGCCATAAAGTTGAGTGAGTTCAGCAGCACTGCCTCATCAATTATTCGAGTCTGGGCTCAAGCAGATCCTGAAGTCATGAGCAAGTTCTGAATCCCCTCAGCTCTTCCTCTTGGTATTTTTATATCTCTCTCTCAACCTATACCTATTGCTTCAATGGAAGTTCTCAGTAACTAGCTAGTTGACTATAAAAGATATGGATGTAGCTTGCAGATGATTCTACTTGATACCTACTGCACCATACAAGCTTGCAGGGATGCAGTCACAGGGCAATGGTGAAAGAAATCCTCCCAGTAGGCAGAACTTCATGCACCGCGCCAAGCTGGCCATTTTTCTTGGAAGGAGAGATAGCCAAAGGTACAAATCCAGTTTGGTTGTATCGTGGAGTTTGAAAGGGTCATGATTAAACACTGGTGTTAGGAGGTCTAGAGAGGGGATGTGCAGATAAAACTGTTCAAATGGGCACAATTTTTATGTCCCACAAGAATGCTCACCAAAGAGCACTCTCAGCATGGGCAGTAGACATGATGACCCATTCTAGAAGTACCAGTCAGCCTTTCCTCCGGCTACCCTTGTCCTCGTTCAATGGGATTCTGAGTAAAGTGAACATGGCAACAGGAATGGAGATTATGCAAGGGCTCAGCAGCATGAACTCCCAGAGTAGCCACTTTGACTAAAGTTTCTGCACAATGTGTCAACATCAGAGACCGTCAATGAAACTGATAGGGAAGCATTCCCTGGAAGAAATCATCCAGCACCTGGTGTCAGCTGTATTACACTGGACTACTTCCATCATGGAAGAAGCAGCACTTCCCTATCACTAGGAATATGTATTGTTCACAATGCTTCTACCCAAATCACCTTCTGTAGTATTACAGAATTCTGCTTTCACCATTTTGGTTTTCTGACGAGGAAGCTCACTTTACAGCAGAAAGCAGCAGTAGGCTAAAGCTCTTGGAATCCACCAACCCTACCATGTAACCCACCACTCTGAAGCAACCTGCCCAACTGAATGATAGAATCAACGTTTGAAAGCTCATTTTCAGCACCAGCTGGGTGGTAACACCTTGAAGGTCTGGAATGATATGTGCTCAGAATCATTGGTGATTCTCAATGGCCGGGAGGAATGGGTCTAGAAAACAAGCGATGGGAATGAGAATGGTTTTTCTTATCATTACTCCTAGGAATCAACTAAGGGAGAAACCATTTTCCTATCCCTGCTACGTTGGGGTCTACTGCTGTTAGAGATTTTAATTCCCGAGGGAGGACTTCTCTCAGAGGGAGCACAATGGTACCGCAGCACTGGATAGGTGAGTACCACCTGGCCATGTTAGGCTCCTTCTCCAGTAACTGGACAGAGAAGGGAACTATGTGGGACCAGGGGTGATGGATGCTGACCATGAAGGTGACATGGAGCCACCACTGGACAGTGGGAGCCACAAGGGGTATGTCTCAAAGGGAAGAGACTCTCTGTTTTTCTTTTCAGCATACCCATATTTAGTGGTAAAAATTAATGAAAAACTATAACAGTCCAGTCATTGTAGGACTGGTATTTTCATAAACCCTTCAGGAATGAAGTTTTGGTTACCCCAAGAGTAAAGTGCCTCTCATTGTTGAGATGCTTGCAGGACCAAAAGAATAAAGAATGGGTGATGGAAGAAGGAATTTAAACATTCCCTATACCCATGTGAAAAGAAGTGAGGACTGTCTTAATTATAGATATTTCTTTCCTGCGTTCAAATTAACATATTTATATTTAGAAGCCAAATTAGTTTGTACCCTTATGCAACCCAAGATCTGTTCATTGTGGTTAAGCTCGCATCTCAGACTTGAGTGCAGGTCAACAAAGGAACATTGGAGAAAACTCATACTCCAATGGGGAAAGGGGGTCTCCCCTAAAAGGCCTTACATATGGAAACCCAAACTGAAATCAGAGCTCTACATCATACTATTCACAAGAAATATACGCCAGATAGATTTTGATCGAAATGTGGAAAAATAATCAAAAGAGTAAGAAATACAGATGATAAGAAAGGATTTCTCAAACAAGGTGCTGAATGTAAACATAGTGAAGCAGATAAAATTGACTTCATTAAATTTTGAAACTTCTCCATGAAAAAAGATACCTTTAAAAAGTGATATCCTGGAGAAAGTTGTTTGCCTCATCTATGCTAGAAAAACTCAATATCTAGAATGTATAAAGGACTCCTCTTTACACACCAATAAGAAAAAATGCTATCCCAAAAGGAAAACATACTGAATCTTACTGGAAATGAGGAGAACACAGCATTTTACAAATGAATTCCTATTTGAACTCTGATAATCGTCAATCGTTTACACGTTTGGCAACCTATTGTGGGTGAGAGTGCAGGCATGAGGGTCCTCAGCCCATCCTGGGACGTAGGGGCTGCAGCCACTGTCTTCCATCTGGGGGTGCACAGAGCTTTGCTCCAGCAATCCGGGTTCAGGTACAGCCACTAAGAGAAACTCCTCCGTGCACGGGAAATCCAGTCCATGATGTTTCATAGCATTTTTGTCATATCCCAATTTAGAAGCACCTCTAAGGTCCTCCAGTAGTAAATGTGAGTATTTTCAATGTTTTCCATGTTTCATCGAAGTCATAGATAAAGCAAATCCAGAACATGCTACTCATGTTAAAGTATGTTAAAACCAATAATGTGCACCAATATCAATACAAGCAGCAGATGTGACAGCGCACACACTGCTAGGGTGATGTAATAGGAGGACAGGAGCATGAAGAAACCGGCCCTCCGAGGGTGTCAGGGAGAGAGTGGGGAGCAGGGGCGCTGCGGAGGAGCTGGCAGACATCGCCCAGCTGCAATATTTTACTCTGTATAAACACTTTGAAGTCAGTGCAAATGTTTGTTGCACAGTATGCTGAGCCCCACACAGCAGGATTCTCGACAACCTTAGGGGCTGCCCTGGGCTCTAAGCATCTGCACAAGTTTTTCTCAGAATTTTTTTTTCAGAAATCAAAGGCCTCCAGATTTATCTTAGGCCAAATAAGTCTTGAAACCCAGAGGTGCCAACCTCTCCAAGAACAGCAACCAGTTTCACTCAGCCACCCCATGAGGTCAGCACCCTTTCCAGCACGAAGAAGTTAAAATGGCCATTGCCCAGACATCCCTAAAGATTGAGAGAAAGATCAAATGAGAGGGAAAAAGTGTAACTGAAAAATTAGGATTTAGCAAATGGCTGTGACCATGACTCATTACACAGATATTTCAGTTTAGTATGTAGACTTTTAGGATATCCCGAAGGAAATACTTGATGTTAGTGAACGATATTGAAGTAGCCCTGATCTTTGATCCATTGCAAGATGGAAAGTCAGCAGCCCATGTTTACATGGGTGTATTTCTGGATGTTTGTTTTGTTCACTGTGATATACATATATATATATATATATATATATATCTGTGTAGTATATATTATATAAAACTACACTCTCTTTGTTAATCTACCTCTATTGTGAGTCTTAGAAATAAGTAGAGTGCAATACTAGTGGTCCAAAGGAGGAGGGGTAGGCGCAGTAGGATCCACAGGGTTCTTCTTTTTCTTTTTTCTTTATTTTTCTGGAGTAAGGCAAATGTTATAAAAATAATCACGTGATGAACGCGCACCTACGTGATGATGGTGTGAACCGCTGACTGTATACTTTGGGAGGATTGTATGGTGTGTGGCCATATCTCAGTAAAATTACATTAGACATGCAAATGTTTGCATTTACTCATTTAAGGTGGAAGATGTCGTTTATTACATTATGCTCTAATTTTGTTGTCTTCTTATTTTTTTCAAATTAGGAAAGTAAGAATAAATAATAATAATAACAGTTGTGCATCATTTCCTAACTGATTTATTTCCAAAAAAAAAACAAATATAAAAAGATCCCTGTACAGAGGTTTCAGAATTCTAGTTTATAAGGCTTCAGCTTTATAATTTGGTGATGGGAGTATTAAAAACAAACAAACTATCCAGCAACTGTCAATTGGCATCTATCTGTTTAATAGTTTAAATTCTATTGCTTTTTTAATGTTCAAATATTGCAGCATTCATTTCGTAGTTGCATCTCTGAAAAATCTAATCTTGATCTTCTAGTGTCCATTTTTCTTAACTCTTTAATAATAACCCAGACAGTGGCATATCAGCATGGAAATTTCTTTTAAAGAACATTGTAATAAATATATGTCAGGCATATTACATAGGTTTTGCTTACTTTTGATTTAAAAAGACAACATTTAATCTAAGAACTTAGAACTCAGAGTGTACATGTCACACTTCCAAAGCTCGTAAGTAAATGCAGGGCAGAGAACAGTGTGGTCTCCTGCCGCCCATTCAAAATTCATCACTTGCCATTTGCCTCTTCAGCAGTTGGGACCCGACGGGCATTGCATATTCTAGTACTGGGCAAATATTGACGCTAACTGCTGGCAACCGTTTTACTCTGGGTGAATGGCATTAGCCAGGGAGTAATTGGGGTCTTGGGGGAGGGCAGGACCTGAGAGCATCTGAACCCCGATGTGTGAGGAGCGCCCGGGACAAGGCGGTACAGCCGCCAGACGTCTCTGACCAAGCAGCTTCTCGGAGAAGTGCCCCGTTTGTAATGCGACAGCGCAAAGGAACTAAGGTGGAACTAATGGCATTAAAATAGCATTTCAATGTGGGCTCCAGAAACAAGAAGAGGTCTGATCCACAGTTAAAGAAATTAACTCAGATGATGGCAACCTTCTTTCTTGATACAAGGACAGGGATTGCTGCCTATTTTTCAGGATAGAGTCTGAAAACTGAATTTTAGAAGAGAGAGGAAACTTGGATTCTTATTCTCGTTCCTTCCCATCACACGAGGAGGCTGAAGCTCGAAGAGATGAAATACCTAAGGGGGCTGTGCCTGTGTGAACTGGGCCCTGGTGTGGAAGTGTGCTGAGCAGGAGGCGGCCATGTGACCAGCATTAGGTTCAGCCCCGTCCTGGTGCAGGCACAGCCCTGTCCATTCTGGACTCCAGCAGCCACCTCTACAGCACTCTCCTCGGGGCCACACCTCACTCTGACCCCTCCAGTCTGATTCAACCACAACTCCTCTTCACGAGTCAGAAGATCCCTCCGGCCCTAAACATGTCCCAGGGCATCCCCCAGCCTGCAGGGCGCACTGCGCCTGAGCGCTTGTGTCCTGTCCGGTCTCACATCTCCTGCCCCGACAGCTCAGGCTGCACAGCCAGCGCCTCCAGACTCCCACATGCTGAGAATGTTCCCGGCTAACAGTCCTTTCTGCCGTCCAGCTGTGGCGAATGCTGCTTCCCAAGCTGGAACACTGCTGTCCATCTCCTCGGCCATTCCCCTCAATAGGGCAACCTCATTCAGCTATTGGATTTGACTTCCTGTGGTCTTGGGATATTTCCCTCATGTCCCAAGACAGAATCAGTCTTTGCAACTATTCAAAACCACCCTTCCAGTGGAGGACTTGCCCTCCCCTCCTACCTCATCCATTTCCTATAGGGCCACCAGGCATGGCGTCTGCTTTCCTGGCCACAGAGCTGGACAGTGATCTAGACCCATCCTGAATCCCCTTCCAGAGTTTCAGAGTGGACCCACATCACCAGCTAGGTTTGGCTAGTCCTTTTCTGGGATTTGATGTGCAGATTTGAGACAAAGGAGCTTCATTCCTCTGGGTTAACTAGTGGGGTAACATCAGCACAGAGCTGCCATGGTTATGCCCGGGGAAGTGCCTGTCCCTTCCCTCCCTGCAAGCAATCAGCCAGAGAGGTGGAGGTGGCCACCACGGAGACAGAGTCAGAGCCAAGACAGAAGGAAAATGTCCTGATGACAGCAAACAGGTCCCTGGAGCCACCATCCTAGGCTCCAGCCATGAGTCTATCTGTTCTTTTCATGCCTTTATTTCAGCTGGTTTGTATTGGGCTCTGTCCATATCAACTGAATGTGTGGTGATGATGCACTGACTTCCCACCACCTGCCTCTCTGTCTGCAAGGCCCTGTACTCCCTGCTCACCGAGGGCACCCCACAGGGTGCTCAGGTCTGCTTAGCACAGGGTCCGATATTTGTAATAAGGGGCAGAAAATGTGTAACGAAGAAAGGAAGGAAACTGTGAATTAAGGAGAGGGGGAGGCATGTAAGGAAGGGAGGGAGGGAGGGAGAAGAAAGGAAGAGAGAAGGAGGGAGGATGGGGGGAGGAAAGGAGGGAAGGAAGAAGGAAGGAAGGGGGGACAGAGGGAGGGAGGAAAACCCTAATAAGCACTGCTGGAGGAAAGCATGTTGAGGAGTCGGGTGCAGCGTGGCTTAGCCCCTAAGTCCGTGTTTGCATGCCCCCCTCCCTCTCTACTCCTGGGCCTCTGTGCCTGTAAAGTAAGGGTGTTGGACCAAATGACCGCACAGACCCTTTCCGGCGCCGGCATGGTTCTGTGCCTGGGATGCTGGCCCAGACTTGGGATCTTTCTGCCTCCAGCCAAGTCCACAGAGGCAGGATGGAGCCCAGTGGCCGCTGCCGCCGATTTCAAACTCTGCACAACAGATTGGAATAGATGAGCTGTCAGTTTCTTTCTGGAACACGTATAAACTTAAGGCTCCTAAGAAGTTAATAATGATTACATTTTGACAATTGTTCATTTTTCAAGGTTTAAATCCCCAAAACAACAGTGTCTGTTGGGTGAACGAACAAGTGATTCATTCCCTCACTGTGGTGCCCTGGAAGCACATGTCCACAGCCCAGTGACGCAGGCGGGAGCTGTCACCCTGGCGGGGTCACTGTGGCCGCAGGACATCTGGTCTCACAAGGTCGGGGCGAGGGGGACATGGGCCAGACACGGGGGCGGGGGACAGATGGGCTCCTCTGGAGCTTGCCTTCCCCGCCAAGCTGTGGCCGAGGTCAGGGAGACACGGGTGGGAAGCAGGAGGTTTGTACATCTTTGCTGAACCCGTTGTTTCCTTGAAACCAAAAAAAGTTTTTATTCCTGAAGTCTAGTCAACTGATTTCCATAAAAGGGGGGGGCAGGGAGGAGGCAACGTTAACTGCAGAAAAGTTTATTAAAAGTAAAACCAGATCAAAGAAAAATCAACAAAATAGGCATGCAATGCAGATGTTTAGAGTGAACTAAATTTCCAGAAACCATAGTTACCCACCAAAACAAGATTTACGGGCGCTGGGACCTGGAGGGGGCAGCCTGCCTGCTAAGCCTCCCTCTGCAGTCATCCAGGGAGCGTGGCACCAGTTTCCCAGCCCAGCCTCCACGGCCGTGGGACTCATGCACTGAGAGGTCCCTGGTTTCGTTTTTATCTGCTCTACCAATCCCCCGTGTGGAGCTTTTCTTTGGACACTTCATGTGTCTGCTGTGAGGGGTCGAGAATGCTCAGCTCTTCTCTCTAATCTCCAGCACTCCACCCCTTCAGCAAGGTGCGCCTTCCTACTTTCATCTCAAGAATCTGAGTTCTGCACACCAACAGGATGACAAATTTTAAAAATTAAGGCACACAAATAAAATAGCATCAGGTCAGAACCACATCCGGCAAGACCTGTACTGTGAAGGGGGGTTACTCTATTTTTGATTTCTTAAAAAGATCAATTATTACACAATCGGCTCAATGCGTCCTTTGAAATGGTCATTGCCTCTTATCTACTTCTTGCAAATAGAGAGGAGCGGTGGCATAGACAAGCCACGGTCATTTTTGTCATTTTTATTTGGCGCTCCTTGCACGCTGTTCTGCTCTTGGTGCTTCGAGCTTGGTTAGGAAGCAGACGCCATGCAGAAGGCGTGCTTAACTTCCCACACCCAGCACACTCCGTTAAGATAATCTAGCACTGCATAGCCGCCACAGTGTACAGAGACCTCTCCTCCACATTGACTAATTTACTTCTCCAAACACCTGGTGAGGTAGATTGTTTTATAGCCACAAAACTATAAATTGTCTTATTTACGCCTTGCTCTGTCGTGGACTGTTTTTATTCTACTGGCCATGGAGTCTTTACTCCCTGAGCCTCGTGAAGGCCCTAGGAAGGGGTCTCCAGTTCCTGAGTGAACTCTCCATTTTATGGGAGGAAGTTTTGCCAGCAAAGGAGAGAGAAATTTCACCCTATCTTTGGATGTTGATAGAAAACAATACCTAATCTAAAAACAAACACCGAAAATAAAACAAAACAGAACCTAAAAGACACAATAATCTGGCTCCTTTGAAGCACATTCTACAGATAACACTGGGCATTTGCAGGCCAAGGAAACTTTCATTGTTTGAAAAGCAGAATTTTGTACAAATGGATTTTGTTGCTGGGAGTCAGAGGAGAAAAGAGTTCTCACCCAGGGCAAGGGGGTCAGTCTTCTCACAAACTTCAAACAAAAAGTCAGAGCTTACAGGTGCTCCATTCACCTGCTCACCAGCCAACTTGTCTACTGCTGGTCATGGCACAGAGTCAAATGGTGCCAGGCAATCACAAAAAGACTTCAGAATCATCCCTTGGTCCAGAGAGGGGAGAAATGCCTGCCTCCATCTTTATTACATGGCAAGAATGCCAGAGGTCCTTCCCAGCCCAATTATCCCTGTCTCGACTTCAAACAATGAGCAACAAAAATTAATTCAATGGGAACTAGCTTGAAACGTGATCATCCTGCCAAGAAATAAGCCTGCTGCTCTGAAATCAATAACATTTAACCAAGGACATTTCAGCCACGCAGAGAGTATTTCAGAGGTGTCTTATGGTCTCTGGCTCTTCCTAAGAGAACACTGATGACCTGGTCATCCAGCAACTACCCCAGGAATAGACAACAGCAATTTACACAGGAGAGAACCAGCCCAATGGAGTAGTTTCTTTGTTTCCATTTACCAAGCTGAATTGGAAGAAAGATAATTACTTTTATAAACACTGTATCGAGCAGTGAACTTCCTTCACCCAGCACCTCCTACATTAGTTGAGAACCAACCATTTAAAAAACTGTGAAAGACAATGTCTTTGTAAATACTAGAATTGCAAGTAAAAGTAGTTCTAAGTCTAAACACAAAGCACAGACTATATTAAGACGTGGCAAAAGCCCTTCTGGATCCCGGCCTCTGGAATCCCATCCTGTGCAGCAGTGCTTGGATTGTAAAGGCCATGCACACATCTTTCAGTGGCTTGTGATACTTGCCTGTGTGATATGGGAGCATCAGTTCTTGTCTATGCACTCCAGGATAAGTGAGCTAGCCTTGAAATGCTCAAGTCATGCAGCACTCTTCAAACTTTGAGTTGCACTGGTATCACCTAGAGAACTTCAAAAGTACAAGAGTCTGGGTCTCATCTGGCCCAGTTCCATGAGAATCCCTGGAAGGTAAGGCCAGCATCAGAACTTTAAACAAAGCATTTCTTCACTGGGAAGAGGGAGCGGAGGGCTGAACATTTACCTGACTCAAGCAAGCCTTCATTCATGGCACATACTTGGGTTTCTGGAGGGTTTCTGTAGTTTTACTAGAAAAGTCTGTATGACTTTGTAAAATGGTTTTAGTGCCTGTTTGCTAGGCAATGTTTGTATAGTGGGGGAACTCTGGCTTAAACGTGCTTCCATGCACTGCCCACCTGGTACTGAGGGTGCAGCAGAGGTATCTGGCCCCTGCCACTGTCAGCCTCCCAACAGAGTCTGATGTTTATATGTGGACAAAACAGCTTAGCTGGGTTTAGATCATGTTCTCTCTCACAACAACACATTACTGAGAAGACTTCCCTATACCTGGAAACAGTGTATAATTTTTAGAGTATAAATCAATGGCAGCAAATTTCTTCCCAGTTTTAAAAATTACCACAGAGATTTGATAGAGCTTGCACATTTTGGGGTGCATGGCTTATCTCTAAATGCCTCTCTGTTGCATGGTATCCACATCATCCCTCCCATCAGCAGCCAATGTAATCTGGAAATGTCCAGGTTTGCTGCTGATTGGATGGAATCATGTTCCTTATGAATGAGATAAAAGCTGCAGTCACCATGGGAGGTTTGTAAACCTAAACATGTTTTCATTTCATCATCTATAAAATGGGGCTAACCCATGAGGTTACTGCTAAGGTTACATGATAATACAAGCATACTTTAGAGATATTGCAGTTTGGTTCCAGAACACGACAATAAAGTGAATATCACAATAAAGCAACTCACATGAATTATTTAGATTTTAAGAGCTTATAAAAGTTATGTTTACACTGTACTATAGTCTATTAAGCATGCAATGGCATTGGGTTTAAGGAAAAGTGCATATCTTAATTAAAATATGATACAGAGACATGAAGTAAACACATGCTGATGGAAAAATGGCACTGATAGACTTGATATAGGAATACCTCAAACCTTCAATTTGTGAAAAGTGCAATATCCATGAAGAACGATAAAGGGAAGCACAATAAAATGAGGTATGCCTGCGTATGCAAAGCTTTCATGACAGCATCTGCCAAATTGTGTTAATAAGAATTACCTTCTTTTTAGTACTTTCCATTTGCCAGAATATGTATTAAGCCTTTGTATTAGTCAGGACAGGCTAAGATATGCTGCAGTAACAAATAAGCCCAGAATTTATTTTTGTCTTAACCCTAGAGACGCTTACTTCTGGCACACTACATTTATAATAACAACTAGGCATGAGGTTTGACCCCAGGGTCCCAGGATGAAGGAGGTTCCTTCACCTTGTAGCTAAACCAAAAGTGTATCTTGGTAACCTTGTAGGTTCAGAGGCCATCGGTTCTTCTGTGCTTCAATGTAGAAAAGCTGTCCCTTCTGCCTGCAATGTCTTGGCCAGCAGCATTTTTGTGACTCTGTTTAACTGAAAGGAGGCTGTAAATTGGAAAGAGAGGGCATTGGGGGAGTTGATGAGCAGCACCATGTCTGCCATAGTACCTTAACTGTATTGCCTTCTTCATGCCATCATCTGAATCTTATTGTAAAAATTGATCCTATTATTTACATTTTAGGTACAGAAACTGAAACTTGAAGAAGTTTCAAACCTTCCTAAATTTGAGCAACTACAAATGAGTCTTCTGTTTATGGCTGTACTTTGAAGCCTATCCCATTCCCTCCACAATGCACAGGATCTGCAAGCCATGCTGAATGCAAGGGGCTCATTGTGAGACCCTACGATGTCCAGGCTGAGTCTGTCAAAGCCAGCACCCTGCAGAGAGGGGATGAAGGCACAGCATAAGATAACATTTGTTCTTTGCAATTGTGCCTCAAAGCATCAATGTTTTAATAATCACACACTGAAGGCAGGTTTAATTCTGTGCCAAGAATCTATTTTATAGATTATATAAATTTTATACAATTTTATTTCCTTGCGTTTTAAGAAGAGCAGCATAGGAACTCCTCGAAAGTGCATATCCATCTCTATTTCACCTCTGACTTGGCTCTTCAATAATAAATTACCACAATTCAGGTCCTGACAATCCAAATTTCTAAAAAGCTAAATAATGAAGCTACCCCCAATTTCCCAGGCTTCCTACTTTCTGTTCCTGCATCCTAAGAATAAACTCTGAAATGACTACCACACATTCCTAATTTGCCGTCCCTGCCTCTATGTCCCTGACTGTCTGAGCAGGAGAGTCTCTACTTCCTGCCCTGTAACTTAACACTACTTTACTCCCCTTTGCTCCCACTTCCTCTATCCACTCTACTTCCCCGTCTGGTTCCTTTTCTGACTCCTGTACTCTGACCCATGGTTCCAAAGTTGGGTTTCCGATTGTTGCCCCAATCTAGGAACTGGACTTTGATTAACTGCGTGCAAGAAGCACAGAAGGAGGGATCTGCTCCCAGTTGCACCATTTGTGAGGGAACTGGGTTTGCTGTTCCTTTAGAGGCATAATTCCCCACTCTGGCTCTCATGTGGAGTTTGAACTAGAGTTGGACACCCCAAACCAACTCAGCTCTGTGGACCCCAACACCTTCACTCAGAGTGTTAGTCATATGATCTGGAGTTTCCAGCACAGTCTGACAACCCTGGAAGCCAAGGGGTTCATTTGCAATTGTCAAGTTCATTTAGATACGCGCGGGCATCTTCCAATAGTGATGGACAGGGCAGCGCTATAATGCTCCACTTCAATTGCCTAGTCTCCATGTGGTAGGGAATAATGCAACTCTGCCACATTCAACATCATTTTCTAGCAAGCAAGCACACAAAAACATCATATGGTCTTTTCTGTATGGGAATGAAAGCCTAATTATGCATCGTTTTAGAAGCTCTCAGGACACATGACATAAAACTTTGACAGAAGGCAGATTTAATGATACTTTAACTGCGTGTTTCAACCACCCTGCTGTCAGTCAGGCCAACACAGGACCCCAAGGTTCCATGCCATAGGGTGGGATGTGAGTTTGTTGATTCTTGCTCTGCCTTGCAAGGGTGGGGGTGCCTGCTCAATCTCCAGCCCAAGAGTGGGGGTGCCTGCTCAATCTCCAGCCCATGAGTGGGGGTGCCTGCTCAATCTCCAGCCCAAGGGTGGGGGTGCCTGCTCAATCTCCAGCCCAAGGGTGGGGGTGTCTGCTCAATCTCCAGCCCATCTATGCACTTTGAACATGGCCCATGTTATCAATCAAAGTCATTTTCAGTGTCCATTACACTAATGGACAAGGCCTCTGATGTTGGTCAGCTATAGCGTTGGTTTCTGATCAGTCTTGAATGTTAATTAGCTACTCTTAAAATGTGAAGTTTTGATTGGGAGTCTTCAAAAGTTCATTGACATCCCCCAGAGCGTGGATTAAAACCAACCAATACACATATATGTCTCACACAGTCATGGATGAATTACATAAAGTAAGTCACAGACAACATAAGGGAAGTACATGAAGGTTAGCCCTGCAGACAGCTTTCTCTGCCCAATGGCTTCCTCGCTGTGCCACTATGGACAAAGAGTCTGCCCCACCACCCCACAAGAACTGAGAGCCATGGCAGGAATTTCTGTCTTTAGAAGCACCCACCCCACGCTAGAGGAAGTAGGATCCCACCACATGCAGACTTTCCAAACGTGGATAAGCAGTGTAGAGTTCTCTTTAGCATGGATGATCAGCCTTCTTTTCCTTTTGAATATCTTTGTTTTCAAAATCACGCTGAAAACAATGGGCATGGCCTAAAAAGAGGCAGCATAATGTGCATGCAGTTCTCAATTACGTTGTTCACATTCTTTTGATTACCAGATTTTAGTTTTTCCACAACTTTTTGCTTTGAAATTTTTTAAACCTACTAAAAATTGACCAGAAACAGCATGATGTGTACAGTTACCTAGTCTATGGTGAAAACTTGTGCTACATGTACTTTATCTCTAAGTACCTCACTT
This sequence comes from Myrmecophaga tridactyla, assembly GCA_004026745.1. NCBI lineage: Eukaryota > Metazoa > Chordata > Mammalia > Pilosa > Myrmecophagidae > Myrmecophaga > Myrmecophaga tridactyla. The sequence continues at coordinate 2,059 of PVIY010031069.1, read as the reverse complement.
TCAATAGAGGATAGAACAACTTGGAATATCAATGAGGAACTAGGAGAATTAAGCAGCATGATAAGCCAGCTAGGTCTAGCAGACACACATGCACAACACTCCACCAAATAACAGAGAGCACCCTCTTCTAAACTGCAAATGGAACATTCTCTAGGCTATGCCATAGGTTGGGCCACAAAACAACCCTCAATAAATTGAAAAGAATGAAATCCTATGAAGTATTTTCTCCAACCACAATAGAATGGAGTCAGAAATCAATGATAGAAGGAAAACTAGAAAATTTACAAATATGTGAAAATCAAACAACCAGTGAGTTAAAGAAGAAATTACAAAGGAAATTAGAAAATACTTAGAGGTAAAAGAAGATGAAATTACCACATACAAAAACTAATAGGATACAATGAAGACAGTGCTCAGAGGAAAATTTATGGCTGTAAATGCCCAGGTTAAAAGAGAAGAGAAATCTTATGTCAATAACCTAACTTAACATCTTGAGGAACCATAAAAAGAAATGTAAACTAAACCCAGAGATAGCAGAGAGAAGGAAATAATTAAGATTAGAACACAGACAACTGAAATAGAGAATAGAAAAACAGTTTAGAGAATCTGCAAATTAAAGTTGGTTCTTTGAGAAGATCAATAAAATTGGACATCTTTAGCTAGACCAGCAAAGAAAAATGGGAAAAGTTGCAAATACATAAACTTGGAAATGAATATGGCATCACTAGTGCTTTCACAGAATTTTTAAAGAAGGATTATGAGAATATTAAGAACAATTGTACACCAAAAAATTAGACAATATAGATAAAATGGACAAATTCCTAGAAACATACAATTATCTGGACTGATCCAAGAAGGAATAAAAAAATCTCAACAGAACAATAAAAATTTAAAAGACTGAATCAGTAATTGAAAACCTCCCCCCACCAAAAAAAAAAAAAAATTCCAGGGCTGAATAGCTCCATTGGTGAATTTTACCAAACATTTAAAGACTAATTTACTTTCTTTAACTCTTCCAAATAATAGAAAGGGAGGGAATATTTGGTGTGCTAATTATGTCCAGAGGTCAACTTGGCCAGATGCTGGTTCTGTGGACTTAAATCATCAGCATGTGAAACTCTTCTATGGCTGGGTACATCTGCCATGGGCTAAGGGGAGTGCCTTTTGCAATGAGTGGGGATTAACTTAATTAGCTGGAGGCTTAAAAGAGAGAGGTCAGAAGAGAGCGTGACACAGCACTGCCCAAGCAGGTCAGCATGCCTCATTTTAGTACTCCCAGCTCAGCCCAGACATTTGGAGATGCGAAAAGGAATCACCCCAGAGAAAGCCATTGGAACCCAGAAGCCTGGAGAGAAGGCCAGCAGACATCACCATGTGCCTTCCCATTGATAGAGAAACTCAGGTGAAAGTTATCTGCCTTTCCTCTGAAGAACTGTACGTTTGTAACTAAATAAATCCCTACATTAAAAGACAATCCATCTCTGGTGTGTTGCATTCTGGCACCTTTAGCAAACTAAAACACTTGGTAACTAATTCTACAGAGCCAGAATTACCCATATACCAAAGTCAGATAACGCACAAGAAATTAAAGACCAATATCCTGTATGAATATAGTTGCAAAAGTCCTCAACAAAATAGTAGCCAATTCAATCCAATATTAAAAGGGTTATACTCAATGACCAACTGGGTTTTCTCACAGGAATGCAAGGATGGTTCAACAAATGAAGATCAATAAACATAATACTCTGTATTAATAGAATGAAAGAGTAAAGTACATGATCATCTCAATATGAAAAAATACCTGCCAAAATTCTACACACTTTCATCAAAACAAGAAAACTAGGAACAGAAGTGAATTTCCTCTTTTAGTATTTTAAATATATCATCCCACTGTCTTCTCACCTCCATGGTTTCTGCTGAGAAATCTACACATAGTCTTATTGGTTTTCCCTTGTATGTGATGGATTGCTTTTCTCTTGCAGCTTTCAAGATCCTCTCTTTCTCTTTGACCTCTGACATTCTGACTAGTAAGTGTCTTGGAGAACGTCTATTTGGATCT
>PVIY010031068.1:0-30340 GCA_004026745.1 Myrmecophaga tridactyla | reverse complement strand
GGTTTTCACATTCACAGAGTCTCATTGTGAAAGCTATATCATTGTTCAATCATCATCAAGAAACATGGCTACTGGAACACAGCTCTACATTTTCAGGCAGTTCCCTCCAGCCTCTCTGCTACATCTTGAACAACAAGGTGATATCTACTTAATGCATAAGAATAACCTCCAGGATAACCTCTCGACTCTGTTTGGATTCTCTCAGCCACTGACACTTAGTTTCATTTCACTCTTCCCCCTTTGGTCGAGAAGGTCCCCCTTTGGTCGAGAAGGTCTCATGGGCATTTTAAAAAATGTTTTAATTGTGAAATATAACATATATGCTAAGAAAAGAAAGAAAAAGCAGTACTTTTCAAAATGCATGTCAACAAGTGGTTACAGAACAGATTTCAGAGTTTGTCATGGGCTACCATTCCACTATTTCAGATTTTTCCTTCTAGCCTGCTCTAAAACTCTGGAGGCTAGAAGAAATATCAACATAGTGACTCAGCACTCATACTCGTTTGTTAAATCCTATTTTCTCTGTTATACCTCCTCCTCCTTCTTTGATCCTTCTGCCAATCTGTACGAATCTTTAGGCAATGCCTGTTCTGACTTTTTCATGTTGAGAAGGGGTGTCCACACTAAAGGATAGGGGGATGAAACTATTTTTGGAGAGGCTGGTTTCAGGAGTTGTCTGGCCTAGGTATCCTCTGGAAATTGTCGTTTCCAGGAAAGCAAACTTAGTGCATGAAACCTTATTATAGAGTCTCAGTTCGAGCACTAAGGGTTCTTAAGAGTTAGCAAGAGTGATAATGGTTGGAGTTTAGCAAACTATGGCAGTTAGCATTATCTAACTGAAGCCTGCATAACAGTAGCCTCCAGAATGGCCTATTTGATCTCTCTTGGCCACTGACTGCCTTATTTTATTACACTTCTTTTCCCCCTTTTGGTCAGGAAGGCATTGTTGATCCCACGGTGCTAGGGCCAGACTCATCCCCAGGAGTCACGCCCCACACTGTCAGAGACATTTTCATCCCTGAGTGTCACGTCCCACGAAGGGGGAAAGGTAATGTTTTCTCTGCAGTGTTGGGCTTAGAGAGAGAGGCCACATCTGAGCAACAAAAGAGGTTTCCTGGAAGCAATTCTTAGGCCTCATTATAAGTAGTTTTAGCTTCTCCACTGCAAAAATAAGTTTCAAAGGGCAAGCCTCAAAATCTAGGGCTTTGCCTATTTTCTTGGGAGTCCCTAATGCTCGAGAGGATATCCGGGGTTTCCCAGATGGGGAAGTTTAATAGTTCCATTTTTCTCCTTTGGATCTCATGGGCATTTCTGAGGTACCTGCTCTCTCCCTAAAGTGCATGAAGGCCTGTGAAGTTTCAGAAAATGTTTTTCCCTCTGCCATTTCACCTAAAGGTCTTATCTTCTACTCGTTTCCATCAATGGTGCAACTGGTATACCAGTTACTATCCCCTTGTTTCACCAGCAGGGGGTAAAGCTTGGTGTCTGCTGCTGCTATGCAAATGTCTGCTTTTTAATACTCTTTCCCTGTCCACACTGGGGGACCACAGAAGGACCCTTATTCCCTGCCTCCTTCCCCCAGAGCTCCTGGACTAGGTCATATTCAACAGGAACATTGCCAGGGACCTCCTGTTGCCATGACAACACAGGCTGATCCAGGCTTGATGGAAGGAGGGCACCTCCCATTTGGATGTGGCTTAAAATAAGAAAGTAGTAGGTATAATTAACAGCTGGTTCTTTGGGAAAGTTCCACTATTATTTTTATTAATATCCATGCTTCCTGGGGCCTCAAGCTTACTCTATTTGCTTTTCCCCATTATCTGCTCTTTGCACAGTCTGTTCCTGGAACCCACTGCTGCTAGGTGAAGTCCCAGGTGTGTTGCCTTACCTGCTTGCCATGGTTGGGCAAACAGAGGGAGGAGAATACACCTGGCCATGACGTGTTGGGGGTGGACAGGCAGCTAGGCAGCAGCTGCCGGCAGGGTCCGTGTTTGTCTTTCATGTGTACACACAGGGGTATTGCTGGGGCAGCTGTCCCTCTTTCCTGTGCAGCCCCACCCACCCACCACAGTAAAAGAACAGGAGTCGAAGTCAATCTAGTACCTTCCCTGGGCCCTGCAATGTACTTGGTACCCTGCCTACCCTTGGGTTAGCTCATTGACTCCTCACAGTGGCGTGGTGAAGTCCTCATTATTATTATTTAACATTTTTATTGCAAAATATGACATATATACAAAAAAGTGATACATTTCAAAGTATCTTTTAGCAAATAGTTGTAGAATAGATTTCAGAGTTTGGTATGGTTTACAGTTCCACAATTTCGGGTGTTTCCTTCTAGCTGTTCCAAGACACTGGAAACTAAAAGAAATATCAATGTACTGATCCTATCTTCTCTGTTATAACTCCTCCTTCTCCTTTGATCCTTCTCCAAATCTTTAGGGATATTTGGGTTATGCCTATTCTAACTTTTTCCATGTTGAAAAGGGTGGTCGACAATATAGGATAGGGGAAATGGAGTTGGTTGATGTTCTTGGAGAGGCTGGCCCCTCTGGGTTTCAGGACTTAGCTGGCCTAGGAACCATCTGAAGGTTTTAGGTTTCTGAAAAGTAAACTTAGTGCATGGAACTTTAGTGGGATATCGGATAGCCCTGGATATTCTTTAGCAATGATGTTGGTTGCGGGTTGGCAAACCTTTGAAGCCCTTATTATTAACTCCATGGTTCAGAGGAGGAAGTAGACACTCAGAGAGGGTAAGTAATTTGCCTGGGAACACACAGCTAGTGCAGTGCTATGCGGGGGTCGGAAGGCCCCCCATCTTCTTTCCATCTTCTTTCCCTTCATACCTTATTACTTACCTACTTAGGACAACCCACTGGGACCCCAGGTCGTGTCTTTGAAGGCACTAAGTAGACTCATCCTTGACAACATTCATGTATTCATTCATTTATTCAGACAAAATATTCAAGAGCTTGGGGCCCAATGCCAAGCAAGGCAGACCCAACTCCTTGCCACATGGAGCTGATATTCTACGGGGGACGTTGAGCACACGAATCACTAGTGATTCCAGAGGAGGTTGTGATGGGGCCCCATCTGCTTTGGACAGGCAGCCCAGCGATGAATGATGAGAGGGAGCTGGCCCTTTCAGACTAGGGGAAAAGCATCTTAGGAAGAGGAAACAGCAGGTGCAAAGTGGAATAAGCTTGGCAGGGCCCGGAAATGGCCAGGAGGCCAGTGAGCCTGGGGCTTAGGGGGCAAAGAGGAGAAGGGGAGGAGATGAGGTCAAAGAGATGGGGAGCCCCACAAGCTGCAGATTTACTTACACTAGCAGCAGAAGTGCCAGTTTCCATTTCAGCAAGACCTTGCTGACCTCAGAGCGGAGAACCAGGAAGAGTGGTGTGCAGAGAAGCAGGCAGACTGGGGAGGAGGTGACTGCACATCCAGGAGCCACGCTGTGGCAGGAAGTGGTTGGATTGACAATGTATTTTGGAGGGACCTGCTCGTGGATTTGACGTGGGGAGTGAAAGCAAGAAGCCATGGACAGCAACTCAGTTTGTGGCTTGAGCATTGGAGTAAACTGAGGGACCAGCAGTGAGGGGAGAGGTGAAAAGTGGAGCATCCTCTCTTGGTCCTGCTATACCTGAGACACTGTGGGACATGCAGGTGGTTGGCTTGGATGCCATTTGCTCTCCTTCCCTCCTCCCCAGGTGCCAACATTCCTTCAGGTTTGGGAAACTTTATCCATTTCATGTGTGGGAAACTTTCTTTGTGAAAACACCAGCCACATAGTGTCCCTGGGCTGCTGTAACAAAGTATCACAGCCATGATGGCTTAAAGCATACAATAATTTATTGTCCCATCCTTCTGGAGGACAGAAATCTGAAATCAAGGTATGAGCAGGGCTGCGTTCCTTCGAAGGCTCTAGGAGGAGAATCCATCCTTGATTCTGGTGGCCTCAGCTATTCTTGGCTTATGGATGCATCATTCCAATCTCTGCCTCTCTTTTCACATGACCATCTTCTCCCCTCCTGTCTGTCTGTCCAAATTTCCTTCTTCTTATAAGAACACCAGTCATATCGGATCAGGGACCACCCAAATCCAGTTTGGACTCTTAACTAATCACATCTTCAAAGACTATTTCCAAGTAAGGTCCCATTCATGGGACCAAGCCTTAGGATCTGAATATGTCTTTTGGGGGGACATGGTCAACCCTAACTTTAGCTGAAGAGGAGTTACCCCTAGCACACCCAACTTTAATACTGAAGCAATAACAATATTTTTTTTTGGGGGGGGGAAGGGCGGACTCTCAGAGGCAGAAATGGGGACCTGTAGCAAGGCTTGACTGCTCTCCACTTTCTGCCTTCAGTTTTATTTCTGCAAAATGGGAAGGAAAATGCTTTTCCATGCATAAGTGCTTATAAAAGTAATAACAGGTCTTTCCCCTCACCCCCAATGTCATGTGAAAGTATTTTGCAAAACACAAAAAACTTTCCATTTCTACACACACAATCGTAGGCGAGGTTTCACAGCAGTCAGAGTGAATTTTCACAGCAGCAAATTGAAGATGGAAGGCGGTTCAAAGGAGAGATCAATTAAACCCATGAGTTACAGGATTTTCAAAGAAACCAGAGGGAAACTGCATGCGTTAAACTGACATTGAATTGATCTGCTCAGAGAGAGGCTGGGGAGAGTTCTTTCTTTCTTTGGACGCTTAAAGCAGGGTGAGAGGAAATATTCAGCAATCCCCTTTTCCACACCCATCTCATTGTAATCTGTGGGAAGCCTTGTTCTCTCCCTACCTAGATTGGCAGGTGGTAGGTGACTTATAAAATATTCATGCATGAAATTTAGCCCCTGTTGGGGATTAATCATGTTCCCCACAAAAGTCATGTTCAAATCCCACCCCCAGTACAATGGGTGTAAACCCATTTGTAAGTAGGGCCAGTGAAGATGTTTATAAGGGGCCCAAACTGAATGAGGGGGTGGCCTTAATCTAATACGACCGAAATTCTTATAAGCAATGGAAATTGGACTCGGAAGAGAGAAGCCACAGGAAGCACCCAGAAGAGAAAGATGTCACCAAGCACATTGCCAGGTGATGGAAAAGCTAGGGACCGAGGATGACTGACAGCCAGCCCCCAAATGCCACAGTCTTCTGGGAAAAAGTATCGTCTTGAAGATGCTCTGATTTTGGACTTCTTTAACCTCAAAATCGTGAGCCAATAAATTCCTGTTGTCCAAGTCAATCCACTGTATGGTATTTGTTTCTGCAGCTAAGAAACTAAAACAGGCTCTAATCGGGTTTCACTCAGGCCAGCTTTCCAGTGGATTTGCTTATCTTGAGTGGATAGTGAGAGGCCAGTGAAGGGGGCTGACTCAGATGGCAAAAATCGGTTTGGGATTGACAATTTTCAAAGATAAAACACAAAAGGGATGCTGTGCTGCTGGATGAGAGGTGGCTCCTAAAAGCCAAGGGCCATTTCACCCTCCAAGAAAAGGCAAGAAATGTCTACACCCGGATCCTGTAAAGTGTGCTTCCCTGCCCCCTTACCTCCCCCCACCCTTGGCCCCTCCCTCAATAACCAACCCCCTTCAGTCTGTTCAAACCACATGGGCCTCCTTGCTGGTCCTTGAACAAGTCACGCACGGTCTTGCCTCGGGGCCTTTGTATGTGCTGTTCCCTCTGCCCAGTATGCATTTCCCTCAGGTACCAACAAGGGTCCTCCGTTACCTCGTTAAGGTCTTTGCTCAGGTGTCACCTCCTCAGTGAAGCCTTCCGTGACTGTTCTATTTAATACAGCAACTGGCCTGCCCAACAATTCCTATCTTAGGCCCTTATTTAATTTCTCTCCAAAACCTCTATAAAATGTACTTACTTTGTTCATTGTCCGTGTTTCCCAGGAGCATGTTCACTCAGTGAAGGTGAGGATGGTTGTCCCGTTCACAGCTGTTTCCCCAGCACAAGAGCCTGACACATGACAGGCACTTGCTCAGTGTCTGTTGAATGACTAAATGAATGAAGGCAAGAATCATCTCCAGGCTCCAAATTCCTCCAAGTTGAATAGCCATCCTCATCTTGAATGAGGCTCATTCACAAAATGAGCTGAGCACTACATTGAATCTATAGATCAGTTTGGAGAAAACCTTAATGGTATCAAGGTATCCAACATACAGACAGAATCTCTCATGCTTTTATTTAAAGATCTTTAATTCCTCTTAGCAATATTTGAGTTTTGTACCTTTTCCTTGCTAGATTTAGCCCAGATTTATAAGATGCTTTGATGTTACTGTAAATAGTATAACTTTCTTTAACTTTTTCGTTTTGGTATATATGGTAGCTTTGATTGTTCATTGCTAGTATTTAGAAATACAGTGCAATTTTGCACATTGACTTGCATCCTGAGACCTTGCTAAACTCACACATCAGTTCTAATAGCTTTCTTTGTACAGTGCATTAGATTTCCTACATAGAGGATCACGTCACCTGCAAATAAAGGCAGTGTCTTAGTTTCCCCAGCTGCTATGACAAATACCACATGATGGATTGGCTTACCAAGAATTTATCAGCCTATAGTTTTGAGCCACAAAAAAGTCCAAAATCAAGGGCAAGGCTTTCTCCAGGAGTGTGGAATGTCCTGGTGCTGGCTGCTAGCAATCTTTGGGGTAGTTCCTTGGCTTGACTCTCTGCTTCTGTCACATGGTGATGTCCTCTTTTTGTCTGCTCTTTCCATTTTCCGTTATTTTCCCTCTTCTGGCTCCTTTGGTGTTTCTCTGACTTCTGGCTTCTGGTTTCTTAACTCTTTGTAAAACCTCCAGTAATATGGATTAAGACCCACCTGGATTCGCCTGGCCACACCTTAACTCAAAACAACACCTCGGAGAGGTCTTGTTTGCAATGCGTTCACACCCACGGGAACTCGGATTCAGATTAAGAAACATCTGTTTGTTGGGGGTGGGGCGGAACATAATCCAAACCCATCTGCAGACAGTTTCACGTCTTCTTTCCAAAAAACAAAGGTGTATTTGGGTGTTTAGCAATGGACCGGCAGGATTACTGGACAGAATATCCCAAGGTGGATTTTAAAGCTGGCCCTTGAACTGAACGGGGCCCTTTCCGCTTTCTAAGTAACTCCGCAGAGCTCGCAGGACGCGGGAAGGGGATGCGAACCAACGGGCAGGCGCCCGGGGACCCCTTTAGCGGGGGTCGGGGGGGGTACACAGGGATGCAAAGAAAGCCAAGGTTCCGCGGGGTGCAGCGCGTGCCGGGGCCATCCCAGCCCCGCGGGGCTTTCCCTCCACCGCGCGGGCTGCGTTGCTGGGCAGCGGCTAAGGACTGGCTGTCCCGGCCCGGGGTTGCCAAGGAATTCCTAAGTCCGGGCCGGCCGGGGCAGGGGCGTATCTCGACTTCCCGTGGAGCAGGGCGGGGCGGACTTTCGTCCCACCCGCCCCCCCATCCTCATCCCTTTTCTTTTCTGCCCCCCGCGCGTCCTCTCGCTCCGCGCCTTCCTCATTGCGCTCTCGCTCTCTCCTCTCTCCTGTAGCTTCACCCTCGCTGCGGTCGAGAACGACGACTCCGGGATTTCATGGATTTCGACGTCCTCCCGGGGCCGGGACCCCACGTCCTCCCCTCGCGGGTATTATGACGCCCCGTGGGACGGCGGCGCCCTGGCGGCCACACCCAGCTCCGCGCGGGACGCGCCGTCGCACCAAATGAGCGCCCGCGGCGAAGGCCCCCCTCTGAAGCGGCGGGGCGGCGTGGTGGACCTCCGGGATGTCATCTTGGCCCACCAGGCGCACAAAATCCACAGCACCCCCCAGGCCAGGAGGAAAGAATGGGAGTGAGTAAGGCGCCGGGGTGGGGGCTCGGGGAGGTGCACGTGCAGCCAGGAGGTCTGGCAAGATTTGGGGGGATTCATTCACGCAGCTGGAACGCCCGCATCAGCTGCACTGGCTGTAGAAATCTAATCCCCTTCCCTGCGGATTGGTCAATAACCTGCTGCCCGAATCCCTCAAATAGCCCTATCCAACTGGAGGTCACCCCGTGGTGCAGCCATGATGGGGTAAAATCACCAGCTTGGCTGGGCTGGCTGGGGAGACTCTGCTGTGTAACTGTTTCCAAATAGGCCAGCATTCCCCCCAACTTTGCTTGGGGAAAGCGGATTTCTGGAGGAGAAAGCAGGAATCCCGCTTCTGCCTAAAACACAGACTTATCTAAGCCTGCCGGTTTGAGGGATGTAGAGTTTTGTGCTGAAGGCAGACAGAGGGTCAGGGCAGGGCTGGGAGAGCACCGTGGCTTCTGTGACTCTGGTCCTGGGACCCACTTGCTATTTGTCAGTGACCCCCAAAACGGGTCTTCCTGTGGAAGTTTGCATCGGGGCCTCAGCGTTTAATTGTTGGGTGACTGGGCAAATCGGGCCCCTGCCCCCAGCCCGGGGTCCTCACCTGTGTGCAGAGTTGCTGGTTCTAGGCTGTCAGTGGATGGAAGGTGTGGGTTCAGTCCACCGCCCGCCCCTGGAGACAGTAGGCCTGTTTCCTGCACAGTGGGAGAGCTAGGGCCATTGCTTCCTGCCGGTCCCCCTTCTTTTTTTTCTCATGAGCTTCTCTGGCAGAGCTGCGTAGCACACCTGGGCAGCCATTGGGAATGTGGGATGGGAATACGGGTATCAGGGTGGTTGGAGCTGCGGCTGACACGGAAACTCAGCAGCCCCAGGCATCCCCAAATCCATTCCCCCCCACCCCCACCCCGCCCTACGTCCCAGCCTTGACATCTTGGGAAGTTAGACATGACATCCTGACACTGCACTCAGAGCTTTTCTAGGCTCCCTGTTTTCCACTTTTGCCAGAGAGGGAGTGGTTATAAAGGCCAGGTGGATTCAGGTGTCCGCAGGAAGGATGTGTAACTACAGGGTGCAGTGAAAACTGGATTCATCAAAACGAGCGTGATGAAGCGCGTTGGCAAGCCTGACTTCAGAGGCGGCATCTTCTGAGGTTAGGCTGACATCTGGTGGTATGTTCGAGGATTATTTAGGAAGGCAGTGCTGGTGACCTTTATTTTTATTCACAGTTTCCCTTTTAATTTTCCCTCCTCTCCATTCACCCACCCACCCACCCATCCATCCTTGCACCCACCCACCATCCATCTATCTATCTATCCATCCATCCATGCACCCATCCATCCATCCACCCACCCACCCACCATCCATCTATCCATCCGTCTATCTATCCATCCATCCATCCACCCATCCATCCATCCACCCACCCACCCACCGTCCATCTATCTATCCATCCGTTCATCCATCCATCCATCCATCCATCCATCCATCCATCCGTCCGTCCATCCATCCATTCATCATTCCACAAATATCTAGGGTGCACACTGTACACTGCTGCAATGCTAAACTCACTCCTTTATTATTCCAGCCTCACCTTCTCTCTCCTCTCTTCCCTTCTTTAGTGTAAATCCACATTTGTTTCCCTCCTCTTGTTTTTTCTCTTCTATTTAAAAAAAAATTTAACTTCTTCCCTCAAAAACAGTGAAGCTTCTTTAAGGGTTTATGAGTTATTCACCAGATTTGCTGAATAGAGATTTTAAGGGGAAGGAAAAATATCAGTGAATTGAAGAATTAACAAACCCTGTGGTTCAAGGAGAATGGTAACTATACTTTGTAATAATAATGACTGCTAAACATTTATTAGACACCTGCTGTATGCCAGCCACAGTGCTAAGCACTTCATGATTTTGGTGCTTTGTCATGGGTCTGCTGTGCAGCAAATTCTGCCTTATCCTCAACTTACGAACAAAGAAAGAGAGGCCGAGAAAGAGGAATTAGTTTGCCCATGGTCTCACAGTTGAAAAATGGGAAGACTTGGATATAACCCAGAGTCCAAGCTCTTAATCAACCATTTTTTTGTGACAGAAGTTTCTATGACAGAAAATTGCCCGGATTTGCTTTGAAATAACTCAGAAAAGGAGAAAAGTCATTGTCAGGGGTAAAGAGAGAAGGATTATAGGGTGTTCAGAGTCAGGAAACAATGGATCAGGTACTGTCACCATTGCAGCCTCCTTGAATGGCCAACGTTTGCTTCGCTTTCCAAATCCTGTCACTAGAAGCATCATTAAAACAATTTTGTTTTAATTTCCACATTCCATTTATTTATCCTTGCACCAACACTATACAGCCTTTTTAAAAAAATAGTTTTATTCACACACGGTACGATTCATCCTAAGTGTACAATCGGTGGCTCCTGGCATAGTCACATAGTTATGCATTCCCTTCCACCGTCAATATAAGAACATTCCCATTTCTTCCAGAACAAGAAGGATCCTATACCTCTCCCTTATAGCCTGCCATTATTGACAGTTAGCTTTGGCATAGAGCCTTTGTTACAATTAATGAAAGAATATTACGATGCTACTGTTAACCATAGACCTTAGTTTGCATTAATTGTATTTCTTCCCATATGCCACCCCTTTAGTAACACCTTGTAATAGTAACATACATTTTGTTCCAGTTCCTATATATACATTTTCTTATGCGTAAACAATTAACCACCAATATTGTCCACTCTAGGTTTCGCTAAATTATGCAGTCCCAATTTTTATCCTCTAGCTTTCTTCTTTCTGGTGAAATACACTATCCCAGTTTTCCTCTTTCAATCATTCTCACACTCAGCTTTGCTAATTACACTTAAAAATATCGTGCTACCCTCACATAGTAATGTGCTGTCAATTTCTAAACCTTTATAATCAACCTTTTAAAACATGCTGTGCATCTCTGCCCTCTTTCTGTCTCCTGATAACACATGCTCTCAAATTTAACTCTTTCAGAGTTTGTTCATTATAGTTCGTTCATATGAGTGAGACCATACACTGTTTGTCCTTCTGTTTTTGGCTTATTTCACTCAACGTAATGTCCTTGAGGTTCATTTACATCATTGCATGCCTCACGACTTCATGCCTTCCAGCTGCACAGTATTCTGTCGTGTGCATATACCACAGTTCTGCTCATCAGTAGATGGATTCTTGGGCTGGCTCCTTGCATGGGCGATTGTGAATAATGCTGCCATAAATATCGGTGTGCAAATGTCTATTCGTGTCCCTGCTTTCAGTCCTTGAAGCATCTTTGAAGCTGTGATTTCCAAATTTGAACTCCTACCACTATGAATTTTTTTAAAAGTCAGCATATTCACAACGTGCGTGTATTTGTTCGTTTATAAATTATGTAACTATTCCACTAAATTTATCGTATGCATTATAAAATGTATGCAAAAATAGAAATGTTGAAAGAGGAAGCATCAATGAGATACATAGTATTTTAAGTGATTTTCATTTTTTAACTTACTACTGCAAAACCTGTTTGCCCTCATGCATTTTTCTTTTTGATGCTGTATTTTATAACAGCTCCTATTTACGAAAATGTTCAGATACGCTAAAAGTAAAGAGGACACAGGAAACCCCACATATCACCCAGATTCAACAATTGTCAGGATTTTGTGAGACTTGCATCAAAAATCCGTCTTTCTCCTTTTTCTAATTTTCTGAGTTATTTTAAAGCAAATCCCAGACTGTATATCACTTTACCCCTTCAAATTTCAGACTGTGTTTCTAAAACACACAGATTTTTTTTTTTTTTTACCATTATCTGGCTAAAAAAATTAACAGCGATCTTCTAAATTATCTCATCTCTAGTCCACATTCAGATTTCCCTGCTTGTCTCAAAAATGTCTTTTTAGAGTTGATTTCCCTGAACCAGAAATGTCGATGGGCTACATTTGTTGTCAGATCTCTTAAGCCATGTTTAGTCTGTAGCTGTCCTTCCTGTCTCCCATCAACTCATGGAAACAAACCCAGTCAATTGTCCTGTAGAATATCCCGTCTCTGAATCACCTGCTTGGATATTACGGGTTTTTTTTGTTTATTTGTTTATTTGTTTGTTCGTTTTTTGTCTGCTGTATGGCGAGATCACATTTCATGATTTTCCCATGTGAGTAGCTCATTATTGCAACACCATTTGTTGAATTTTTGTTTGTTTGTTGTATTTTGTTTGTTTTCGAGGAAGTGCAGGGACCGGAAATCGAACCCAGGTCTCCCGCATGGCAGGCAAGAATTCTGCCACTGAATTCTCCTTGCACCCCTGGTACTTCGTTTTTTTAAATAATCGTGGTACCTGTTGTCGATGAGTACAGACTCCCCAAGATGAGGCTAACTAAAGGGAACATGATCCCATATCTCAAAAAGTCTTCACCATAATTTGCACATTTTTGATTTCCTTCTAATCAGAGACTGAATTAGCTTGCCACTGATTTTATGCTGTCACATGGTGACAGATGCCCAGTGCCCAGGGCGGGCCAAGTCTTGGTTTTTGCCATTTCTCATTGCTCTTTTCTGCTGGCATTAATTCTTCTTCAACTCTCTGGTTTCCAGGAAGGCGAGCATCTTTTTTTATTTTAACTTTTTATTGTGAAATCATTTTAAACTTACAAGAAAGTTGCAAACATAGTATGACAGTAATACAGAGATCTCCAATATATCTTATCCAGATTTACGAATTTTTAGCATTTTTTTTAGGTAGGAATCATCTAAAATCCACGTGCCCACTTTCCCAGACAGTTTAGTTTAAATAGAATGAAATATTGCTCCCCACAAACCATTTACTGTTTATAAGTAGACTGTGACCCGTCTCCATGCTTGGGCATGGCTATTTATCCTATTTCTTGTCTCAAATATCTCAGCAGGAATATTTATCTGTCTGGCTCATTTCTGCATCGCCAGAACCTCAGACGGGGACTGGTATGCAATAGGACCTCAATAAATTTCTGTTGAATGAACACACCGAACAGTGATGAGTGAGCATCTTTACCAACCAGTTGAGTGGATTTGAGTCAACCATATCTTAAGTATTTAACAGAGCCCAATCTTTTTCTTGGTTTTGGATGAAGCAGCAGCCGAAAGGGAAGTTAGAGCGTTTTGTTCCACTCCCCACAATGTCTTGTGCACTTCCTGGGGTGCCGGTATCCCACTTTGGAGGTTGTTGCATACCGTACCCCGAGCTGAGTGAAGAGGTACCTTTCTGCCTTACCCTGTCTCCTTGTCCCTCTCCCACTTTCTTTTTTATCACAAATATTTGGGTAACACCAGCTGCGGTAGTTTCTTGGGGTAGCTTTAACAAAGTACCACAAACCAGGGGGCTTAAAACATGGAAACTTGTTCTCTCCCAGTTCCGGAAGCCGGAAGTCCAAAATCAAAGCGTTGACAGAGTTGGCTCCATCTGGAGAATATGTTTCTGTTCTCTGTCCTCGTGTCTGGTGGCTGCCGGAAATCTTGGCATTCCTTGGCTTTGGACAACCAGTGCTTCAACTCTGCCTCCGTCTTCACCAGCCTCCTTCCCCGTGTTTCCATGTCTCCTTTCCTGTTTTTATAAGGACACCAGTCATTGGATTAGGATCCACCCTAAATCCAGGATGATCTCATCTGGCGATCCTTAACCAACTACACCTGCAAAGACCTTTCCTGCAAATAAGGTTTGCATTCTGAGGTTCCGGTTGGTCATGAAATTTGCAGGGAGCTGTTCAACTGCTGTGTACCTCCTCTGTGCCCAGTGTTGAGTAGGGGTCTTGGGGGGGCATCAGTGAGCAGTCAGCTGATGTCATGATGACGCTCTCCATCTAGAAGGCAAAACCAACATGAAACTAATGGTGACACACAGAAAGACCGGGCAGGTAGGGCTGCTGAGTCTAGTGTGGGAAACAGGATCTGGGAGACCCCCTAGGAGTGAGAACGTCTCAGCCAGTGTTTCCCACACTAGAGTGAGCCCAAGAACCCCCACAGAGGTCTTGTTAAAGGTAGATTTGGATTTAGCAGTTCTGGGTGAATACCCAGGAGTCCACATTTCTAACAGCCCCCCAGGCAAGACTAAAAATGCTGTGTCTGAACCTCACTGGGGCAGTCAGTTTCTAAGCTGTGCCATCAGCAGCAGCCTCTGAGCATTAGGAGATGGGTGGAAGGATGAAGGGCAGGGATGGGAGAACCAAGCCAACGGCAATGGGTACCATGATAACAATTAACCCATTTATAGAGTGCTACTTTAGATGAACTCATGTGAACACACTGGCATTATTGTAAATAGATTATGTAGCGCTGTTCTTTTCCAAAGAGCTCTGCACTTCAGGTCTTATTGCACCCTCATGAGAATCTCTAGGAAGCAACCAGGGCAGGCGTTGTTGATCTTGTTATTACTGTGTCATATTCTATTTGTGTCATTTAATTTTATGTTACTGTATTAAAATATATAATATTATAATGTTTTATATTGCATTTTATTAAAAATAATCCTATGTTATTATTATCACTGTACATATTATTATTATCACAGAGCTGCAACAGCAAGTGCAAAGGCCCTGGGGTGGAAATGTGTTTTCTGCCTGAGGAAGGCCAGGGAAACTTGACTGAAATGAAAGCAATAAGGTTGGAAGCACAGACAGAGGTGAAGCAGATAAATCCCACCCAGGTAGAAGGCAGACAGCTTCTGTAAAAAGCCAGAATAAATGTTTTCAGCTTTATGGGACATACTATCTCTGTTGCAATGATAACGCATCTTACTATTATCAATGCTCATGTTATAAGCAATAATTCTTTTTTCCTTAGGCCGATAAGCAAACAGGTTTCAAAGGGTGACCCTCAAATTAAAATGGGGCATCTGGGGGCTGAGCCAGGATGTGTCTGGCTTGACCTTGATTCCTGGACCAGAGCCAGCCTATTATAGGATCTCCTTAGCAGCGGGGACTGGGGGACTTTTCGGCTGGGTGGGTGAGCTGAACTGTCCTGGTCTCTGGACCCTGAGCTGAGATTGGACCCTTGTGGCTTTCCCTGTTTGTCCCCCACTCACCCCACTCCAACCCTTCTCTCTATCTTCTCCACCCGATAGAATTGTTCCATGGGCTTGAGTGGGAAAATTCGAATTATATTAGATGACATGGAGCTATGGGTAGAAAGACTAATTCCGCTGGACCTCAAAGAGAGAGAGGAGGAGATCAAAGACACCCCCTAGCTGGATACCAGGACGACGCTGTGTGTTGAAATTGGAAAAGGACATGAGCTCCTGGGGACAACGGGGACAGGCTTCTGGCTGGGGCCAAGACCACACTCCAACTGTTTATATAGATGGCAACTGTAAAAATAATGGGAGAGATGGTGCAAAAGCAGGACTTGGAGTCTACTGGGGACCTGAAAATCCTCTAAATCTAGGCGAGAGGGTTTCTGGATGGCAGACAAACCAAAGAGCTGAACTGCAGGTGGCCCACAAAGCAATTGAGCAAGCAAAGAGCCAAAACCTGAATAAACGCACTATTGGAACAGAGAGCAAGTTTGTCATCAAAGGCATGACAGAATGGATTGGTAACTGGAAAGAAAATAGATGGAAAACAGCTTCCAGAAGAGATGTTGTCAACAGAGCAGATTTTGAGAAGATTGATCATGCTCCCAAGAAATGGATATTCAGTGGAATATGTTCCTGCTCATTGTGGCATCAGAGACAATGAGGAAGCTGATAGATTAGCCACAGAAGGATCTAGAAAATAAGACAGTTTTCATCATAGGGGTTACCTGTTCTCCTGGAACTCTACCTGCTGATGCCCACCCATTTCCCAACATTTCCAAACATCCTCCATGAGCATCTCCGTATAGAACTTGGCTTCTCTCCCTTGTTTCTACCTTTTTCTATCACAGCTGTAATTCCTTGTCAAGTACAATTTGTAATAAAAGCAGACTTCCTACTTAAAAGAAAAAGAGAGTGAGGAAGGGAGAGGATTAACCCTCATAAGACCTCAATGTCTGTTGAGGTATGTCTAGATTTTCCATGGCTCCGAACTCATACAGGCTAAAAGTCAAAGTTTTCCCTGCAGCCCCAAGACCATGCATATTCTACCCCCTTCCCCCATCAAATTCCCTGTCCTCCCCTCCTCCCTCTTTCCCCCTCACTCACTTCACTTTCTAGATGCAATGGCCCCTCCCTGTCCCTCAGTCAGACAAGGTGCTGCCTCAGGGCCTTTGCACTGACTATTTGCTCTGCCTGGGAAGCCACACAGCTCTTCCTCAAGCCTCAGTGAGCTTTCCTGACCACCTTACTTAAAGTACAGTCCTATACATGCCTGTTCCCCCTTCCCCACTTTATTCTTCCCCTTAGCACTAACAACCAACTCATATATCTATATTACTTTTTGTTTCATTTACGCTGTTGATTGTCTCTTTGCTCCAGGAGTGTGTCAGCTCTGCAAGGACAAGCAGTGCAGTCTGGCTTTTAATTTGCTGCATGTCCAGCCTCTAGGATAACAAACTATGGCCCTAGGGACCAAATCTTGCCTGCTGTCTGATTTTCAGTAGCCCGCAGGCTTAGGAATGGTCTTTACATATTTTAATGGCCCGGAGAAAAATCAAAATAACATTTTTTAAAATTTTGATTATTTTTTGACCATGAAATTCAATTCAGTGTCTGTAAAGTTTTATTGTAAGGTAACCTTCTCCATTCCATTACTTATTTACTGTGATTTTTTAAAATTTTATTTAAAATATAATTTTATTGAGGTATCCAAAGTATACAATCAGTGGTTCACAGTATCATCATATAGTTGTATATTCATCACCATGATCATTTTTAGAACATTTGCATCACTCTAGAAAAATAAATAAAAAGGAGAAATAATACCCCAAACATCCCAAATGTCTTACTCTTCCCTCTTATTGATCACTAGTACTGCAATTTACCCAATTTTAAGACTTACAATAGAGGTAGGTTAACTAAGACAGTGTATTATTGTCATATATTATTGAGTGATTGATGAAATGATTGGATCTGGGGCTTTGGGGCTACCCATCCTGCAAGCTGACAGCTGGGACTGGGGTGACTTTTCAGCTGGGGTGGGTGACCTGAATTGCCCTGGTGGCTCGGCCCCAAGCTGAGAGTGGACACACAATATATATAGGTCACTGGAAACAGAACAAATATCCAGAAGTAGATACATACAAACTTGGACAATTGATTCTCTCTTTTTTTTTTGCAATATGGTTATATAATCATTATCAAAGATCAGGGCTCTTGGATCACAGTTCACCAGCCTCAGAAATTTTCTTCTGGTTATCCTAAAACACTAGACACTAAAAAGAAGTATCTATTTAATGAATCAGCAGCAGAATCATTTGTTGAATCCTCATTTCTCTGTTACACCTTCTCCCTCTCATTTGCACTTTCAATCTTCAGAGATATCTGGGCAATGACCATTTTAACCTCTTCATGCTGGAAAGGGGGTGTTGACACTGCAGTAGAGGGATGAATCTGGTTGATGTTTTTGGAGAGACCAGTACCTCTGGGTTCAGGGCTTATCTGGGATAGGATTTGTCTAGAGGCCTTAAGTTTCTGAAAAAAATAAACTTATTAAGAAAAACTTTTAGAGTTTTCAGGAATACTGTTAGTTGGGTCCTGGCATAGGTGTAGTGTAACTGCTTTTTTTTTTATTGCATGGGCAGACACCAGGAATCAAACCCAGGTCTCCAGCATGGCAGGCGAGAATTCTGCCACTGAGCCACCATCACACTCCGCTGTGACCATCCTTAAGCTACAAAGTTAAGCTATGGCGAAAGCCACTGTACGGCCTGCAAAGCTGAAACGATGTACTCTCTGGCTTTTTATAGAAATTTGCTGAGCCCTGGGCTCCGACAGGGTCTGGCAATAGTAAGTGCTCAATAAACAGCCTTTGCTGCGGAGTCCCGCCGGGAGAGTCTCGCCGGCACCCCCCTCACCTGCAGCTGTCAGGATCTGCCACCAGGTGGCGCCGCGAGGCTCCCGGCTGGACAGGCGCGGGGCTGCGAAGGCGGGAAGCCGTCAGCTCACCTTTCCAGGTACCCGCCTCCGCCGGGTTCTTCCTGCTCCTGAGAAAGGGAAGGCAGCCGCAAGTCAAGCATCTAGTTTTCACCATGTCACAATCAAGTCTTAGGTCTGCGGCGATTTCTGTTTTTCTTTTTTTTTTTTTTTCATGCACAAATTGCTGGGTGAAGATTCACTGAGGGAACTCGGGGTTTGAGGGTTTGGGGGGGCGGCTGGGAGGGGACTACAGGGTAGCGTGAGGCTAGTATAGCTTCCCTAGGGGGTGTGAATTGGGTTAGCTTCCGAACTGGGGGGCCAGTCAGGCAGGGAGCAAATCCCAGCTCCGCTTCTGGCCGATTGCGTGATTCTGGGCTGGTCCCTTCCCCGCCCCCGTGCCTCAGTTTCCCCATCTGTAAACTGTAGATAACTATAGCCCCCGCCTTGTGGGACTCTTAC
Source organism: Myrmecophaga tridactyla (assembly GCA_004026745.1). Classification (NCBI taxonomy): domain Eukaryota; kingdom Metazoa; phylum Chordata; class Mammalia; order Pilosa; family Myrmecophagidae; genus Myrmecophaga; species Myrmecophaga tridactyla. The sequence goes on along the minus strand of PVIY010031068.1, from coordinate 12,032 downwards.
AAAGATAAGTCAATGCATTATTATGTGGCAAGCAATTTAGAGTAGCGTTTGATAACTATGCTTGGAGAGTAAACTTAAGCATCTTGAAGCTTCACTTTACGCAGCTTTAAAAAATGGGAATAAGCAGGTTGCTTAGACATCACAATTAAATGGAAACCCAATCTGTAAAAAGGCCTCGATCTGGAAACAGAACTTCCCTCCCTTTCTTCTTTGTTAAGGAAGGCTGGTTGGACAATCCTAGCCTAATTGATTTAAAAAAAATAAATGGGTCTGGTCTCAGAAAATTTCATTTTCAGTGCGGCTGGCTGGTTTTTTAGTGCAGAAAGATCCTTCTTTTGTCCTCTGAATTAGCAGCTATGGCTACAGCAGGCTGTGGAAGGCCTGGGGAGGGGGACCCCTGTCCCTTCTGATTCATCAATCTCTTCGTGCGTCCTTGCAACCTGATCAGCTCCTGAACAAATGCTCCCCCACCCCACCCCTCACCCCCACCCCCACCGCAGAGTTAACCTCTTGGGCTACTGTAGGCCCATGCAGGCCTTATCTGTACCTTGAATTTCCAGCTCTGGGAGCAACTGTGCCTTCTCTCCTCCTCCTCTTCTGGGTTCTGAGTTCTCCTGCTTGCCCACTCTGATATCCCCTTCTATTCTCTCATCCTTGTAAAATTCCACCATTTCAATGCCTCAAGTTTCTTTTGGTAACATTTGCATACACTTTCCCCAGGCTCTCTTAATTGCTTGCAGCCTCAGCTTCATTTCTGCCTCTGCATCATCCTTATGGCCCTTGTGTGGTCAAGACCCTCTGGCTTGCCTTCTGTTCTGTTGCCTGCATCAGGGGCGGGCTGCCCCAGGGCCTTTGCACTCACGTTCCTTCTTCCTGGAATTCTAACCCCCAAGCTCTCCCTATGAACGTGCCTTTGTACATGCCAATCTCAGCCTAAATGTTGTTTCCTCATGCTGCCCCCGCCCCCGGGGTCTCTGTCTGACCACTGTAGAACTATTCATTATCTAAAACTGCCTGGACTGCCAGCTCTATCAGTGAAGGTTTTTTTGTTTTTTTTTTAATTTGTGGTAAAATACACATACATAACCATTTTAAAGTGCACGATCAGTGGCATTTAGTATGTTCAAACCAGCACCTCTATCTACTTGCAAAACATTTCCATCACCCCAAAAGGAAACCTTGTACCCATTAAGCAGCCACTCCCCATTCACCCTTTGCAGTCACCAATCTGCTTTCTGTCTTTGTAGATTTACCTATTCTGGATATTTCATGTATCGAACAAACAACTGATGACCTTTTGTGTCTGGCTTCTTTCACTTAGCATAATGATTTTGAGGTTTATTCACATGGAAGTGTATCATTGTACTTTATTCCTTTATATGACTGTATAATAGCCTATGCATGGATTTACTATATTTTTGTTTATCCGTTCATCCCTTGATGGACACTTGGGTCATTCTCACTTATTGGCTATTGCAAAGCTGCCGTGCACATATGGCTATAAGGTTTTGTTTGAGTCCCTGCTCCCAGTTCTTTGGGGTTCCTAGTGAAGAGGGGAATGGCTAGACCCTATGGCAAGTTTATGTTTAACTTTTTGAGGAACTGCCACAGTGTTTCCCACCAGAAATGTATGAGGGTTCTAATTTCTAAGGTCAGGTGTTTTTTTTTGTTTTGTTTTATCTGCCATGTTCAGTACTGGGCCCCCAGTGCTCAGAAAAGTACCCAGTGCCTCACAGATGTAAACGTGTGTTGAATGAATAACTGATGGATCCCTGAGGACTTGAAGGTCTGTGGGGCTGGTGACCTCACTATAGCTCTGGCCTTGACACCTGCAAGCTCCTTAAAGCCTGTGAGCCCCATTTTATCTTCCAGTCAGTGGCCCAGAGCGTCTTCTGGTTCTAAGCCTTAAATGCTGCATTCAAGGGGAACCACCCAGAGGAAGAGGCAGATCCCCACAGACACGCAAATGTACCCAGAGTCCATAGCTGCGCAGAGACCGGTCTGTATTTATCCCACGCCTGCCACGAACTTGGCCCTGCGCTCATGAGACTCTTCACCCCAACCCTCATTTTATAGAGGAAGCAGCTGAGGCACGGAAGGAATAAATCACAGAGCCAATAGAGCTGAGGCAACCTTGGAACCATGATCTGTCCAAGCTCTTAACTCCTCTTGAAAGGTTTTGAACTTGGAGATGCCTGGCACATGGCTGAATGAATGAATGAATGAATGAAGTTGGTATCTATTAAGGTCTCCCATGCCCTTTAAGTACTAAACTCTGGGAAGGTGAGGCCTTTTTTATTGATCTTTGTATCTTTTGAATTGCTTAGTGCAAAGCTTTGTGGGTAGAAGACACTTGCTATCTGTTGAACTAAGTTGTGCCAAATCTGAGACGAGTTCAGGATGAAATCTATAAAATCCTGAAGGCCAACGTGGGACACATAACCCTTTCTCTAAATCCCAGCCACCAGAACCAGCTTGAAAGAGACCAGATTAGGATAAATAAAAGGAATCGATGCTTCACCTTCTAACCGTGCCAACGTGTCACAGCCCCTTTGCCATCTCTGTCCTTTAGGGTCATGATAATGAGTCTCAGGGAGGGCAGGGTTTACAGTCTGCAGATCCCAAATAAAGAAAGGGAGGCCAAGTGCACGGAGAGATTAGCCCAAGGTTAAAAATAAAATGAATGACAGGGCAATTAAAAAACAATCCCACCACCTCCCTGAAAGGCCATTAGCCCAGCAGATGTGTTTCTTGAGGATCTAAAAAACATCAGTCCTTGCATTTTTTTTCAATCTACTAAATTTATTTTAACAAATTTGTTACCCTTATTATTTATTTATTTTTAACCCATATGTTTTACCCATCTGTCCAAAAGGTAGATAAAAGAAGCATCAGACACAAGGTTTTCACAATCACACAGTCACAAAGTTCTTCTGGGAGGCCCTGAATGTGGTGGGAAGGGCAGGTTTGGGTGCCAGAAATGCTGTCTTCAAATCCTAGTCGGCCCGGGAAACTAGTCTTTCTGAGCCCGGGAGAGATTACAAGAATTCTTTGTACTGAGAATCTGCATGAGTGCTTTGATGGGAGGGTTCAGATTTTGGGGAGGCTGCTCTTGTTTGTTTTTCTTCTCCTGTGGCCTGCGATCTACCTGGGCAATATTTACACGTAAGCTTCTGTGATCTGCTTCTTGGGTCAAGGGCAGGAATAAGAAAGCCACGTAACTTAGAGGATCTGTAGCCAGTCTGGGCCGAGTTCATACCTTGGTGCTGCTATTTGCTGTGTGACCTTGCCAAAGTGACTTCACCTCTCTGAGCCTCTGTTTCCTCATCAGTAAAATGGAGAGAAGAATAGCACCCACCTCATAGGGTTGTCACACGGACATCTGCAAAATACTTGAATCAGTGCCTGGCACATTATAAGTGAAGCAGAAATGTTAAATGAAATAAAGCAAATTCCTGCCCAGGCCCTCAGGTGTGAACTCCGAAAGGAAACAGGCCTTTTCTCATTGGCCATGTTTCACCAGGGCCTAGCATAAAGTCGGTGGACAGTAAAGGTTGAATGGAGGAATAGATGGCAGGATATGAGACTGGGATGTATTCGTGGCTAAGAGAAGAAAACCTAACCTTTAAATTTGGGGTCAGACAGTGAATATTTTCAGCTTTGTGGGTCTATGAACTCTGTCTCCATGACCCAATTCTGCCCCTGCAGGGTGAAAACGGTTGGAGACAATATGTAAATGAATGAGCGTGGCTGTGTGCCAATAAAACTTTATTTACAAAAACAAGCAGTGGGCCGGATTTGGCCTATGGAGTGTAGTTTGTTGACTCTTGCTGTAAATCTTCTTTAGATGGGCAGAACAAACAGAGACTATTTCAGACAGAGCTTTCTGGAGAGGTGGTGGTGTCACAAGCCACCAGGAATATACCTTAAGCCTGCAATTGGAGGATCTATTTGTTTTTGTTATTTATTAACATTTATAGGGCATCACCACACCAGTTATTGTATTAATCTGCCTCTTCCTCTTTTAATCTTTAAGGTGACCTTGTAAAGTGAGTATCTTTACCCTTCCTCTTTCTTTTTTTTTCTTTAAATCAGGAAACCAGGGCCCAGAGTGGCTAAGCAACTTTCCCAAGGTCACACAGCTTGAAGTAACATTCGGGTCCAGCTGGGTTCTGTTTCCAAAGCTTCAGTCTTTCAAAGCTGCTGTTAAATGTTCATGACAGCACACCCAAACCCTAAAGCAAACCTCTGAACACTGGGAAGCATCCAAAAGACCCATAGCAAAGCTTCACCTGGTGTCGGGTGTTTTCAGTAGAACACCAGTGATGACTATTCTTTGCAATGGGCAGTGAGGCTGCTGTATGGGGCCTGTCAGTGGCCTGTGGAATATTCTGGAACGTCTCAGAAGGAGGATGCCCCATTTAGAAGAGAGGCTTTGGAACATGGAGCTTTCTGTCTTTGGAGCTGGAGCATCTTTGGGATTCTCAGCTGCAGAGAACAGGACGGCTCTGGGTGGGAAGCCTGAAACACCTGCCTGTTTGGTTCCTTTAAGCACAGGAAATTTCAGGGAGCTGACCCATTCTCCTTAGATCTGGTTCCAGAATCTCTTGCACTGAGTTAAGCCCCTGTCCTGCTCTCTGGCCTCAGCTGCTTAGGGCGCAGCCATGGAGTCTTGGCTTTCTTTGGGATGGAGAAGGGTTTTGGCGACAGAGCTTCCATGCGGGTTGGCTTTTCCGCAAGACAGTCAGTGACAGATCTTTAATTCTGGGCTGTTTTTTTCCAACCCTCAAGACCTTAAACTCAAAGCCTTCGGGGCCCACTGTGGTTGGAGCAGGGCCTGAGAAGTGCATTTCTAACAAGCTCCCAAGTGATGCTGTTGGTGGCCTTTTTTTTTTAAAAAAAAAAAGTAATTTTATTGAGATAGAGTCACACAGTGTACAGTTGATCCAAGGGAGCCAATCACCATCACGGTATCATTGCATAGTTTTGCATTTATCATCATGATCATTTTTAGGGCATTTGCATCACTCCAGAAAAAGGAATGCAAAGAAAAAAAGAAAACCCCAAACATCCTATACCCCTTACCCCTCCCTCTTATTGGCCACTAGTATTGCAGTTACCCAATTTTAAGACTAACAATAGAGATAAATTAACAAAGATAGTGTAGTATTGTCAGGGATAGATACATATCAATGGAACAGAACAAAACATCCAGAAGTAGATCCATACAAATATGGGAAACTGACTTTTTTTTTTTTTTTTGCAATATAGTTGTACAATCATTATCAAAGATTGGGCTTACTGGATTACAGCTCAGCTACTTCAGGTATTTCTTTCTGGGTATTCTAAAGCAATAGACGCTAAAAAGATGAGGGTCTCAACTCTAAAATGAGTCAGTAAGCACGGTCATTTTTTAAATTCTAATTTCTCAGTTACATCTCCTCCCTCTCATTTGATCTTCCTCTCAATCTTCAGGAATATCTGGACCATTAAAACGACCATTTTAACTTCTTCGTGCTGGAGAGGGGTGTTGACCTTATGGGGTTGTTTCGGTTTGCTAAAGCTACCAGAATGCGATATACCAGAAATGAATTGACTTTTATAAAGGGAATTTATGAAGTTACAAATTACAATTGTAAGACCATAAAAATGTCCAAATTAAGGCACCAGCAAGAGGATACCTTCACCCAAGAAAAGCCAATGGAGTTGGGAGGTTCTCTGTCACACGTCCTTCTCTCTGGCTTCTGGTTTCAAACGACTCTCTCAACATCTCCAAGCATCTGTATTTGAGTTTTCATCAAAATGTTCTCCTTTCAAAGGACTCCAATAAAGCTAATTAAGGCCCACTTGAATGGGGTGGGTCACATCTCCATGGAAACAACCTAATTACGAGGTCCCACCCACAACAGGTCTGCATCCACAAGACTGGGTTAGAAGAACGTGGCTTTTCTGGGGATTCCTAACAGTTTCAAACCAGCACAAGGGTAGAGGAATGAAACTGGTTGATGTTCTTGGACAGCCTGGTACCTCTGGGTTTCAGGGCTCATTTGGCATAGGATCAGATAGAGACCTTAAGTTTCTGAAAAAATCAAGTTACTAAGAAAGACTTTTCAAGAGACTTCAATAGCTGGTGGCCTTTTTGAGAAGCAGGGATGTATTTAAGTTGATGGTTGCCAATGTAGGCTGCACATCAGAATCACGTAGGAAGGGTTAAAGGTCCCTCTGCCCAGGCTGTACCCCATGAAAACAAACTCAGGGTGTGGGGTCCAGGCACGGGCTTATTTTAAGGTCCCCGGGCGATTCTAATGTGCAGCTAGGCTTGAGAACCAGCTTGCATCTAGTCCTTGCTGCTTTGCTTACAACGCGCTCAGGAACGTACCCAGTTTAATGCACAACTTGGGAATTTAAAATCTGCTGGAGGATGGGAAAAAAATCACCGTGTCTAATCCATTCCTAAGCCAACGTAGAATGATTCTGGCGTGTTCTGGCGTGGTTCACACTTTGGATTCTTTTGGCTTCAGTGATCTCTTCTGTGTGTCTTCAGAGCAGGTTCTCAGCTGGGACACGTTGGTGCAGCCGATGATTAAAATATTAAAATATTTCCATTCCTTTTAGTGAAGCACTGTTGCCAGGAGCCCCCTGAGTGAGCCTCCCTCTCCCTCCCGCCCATGTCCCTTCCTGAATACCCCCCCCATGCCACCCCTCCCCAACCATCCAAGTCTCCAGGGTCAGTGCCTTCTACTGGTAGCTAAATAATTTAAACATCGCCATGGTGTATTTGCCGCCTCTAGCCCGAATCTGAATCTTTAGTTTTTGGATCTGAGCAGGTAGAAGGCTGGTTTGCAAACTCACGAGTATGAGATTGGTCTTGTGTGTTTGGAGAAGAGGTTGTTGGTGCCGTGAGTTTTTCTGACATTGACCAGTTGAGAAATGGCTGTGCGTGCACCATTCTCTCCTCATCAGTAATAACCCCTTCCCTGCAGGGTTGGGGAGAGGTGTCAGTGAATTAACACACGGACAGGCCTTTAGACAGGGGCTGGTACCAAGCTAGCACTATACCACTCATGTACCTGGTCTCAGAGCTTCTGCAGCTTCTCTTTCTCTCTGTGTGGTTGGCATGGGCTTCCCCTCTCCATGGTGGCACCAGGCTCATGGAACTTTCTAGGGACTGGCTTTCAAGAGGGAGTGTACCAAATGCGAAGGCAGATGCTACAAATCTCTTAAGCGGACCGAGTTCAAATAAGCCCAGATATCATGTTGGGAAGTGTTCTAGTTTGCTAGCTGCCAGAATGCAATATACCAGAAATGGAATGGATTTTAAAAATCCATTTAATAAGTTGCTATTTACAGTTCTAAGGCCAAGAAAATGTCCCAATTAAAACAAGTCTATAGAAATGTCCACTCTAAGGCATCCAGGGAAAGATACCTTGGTTCAAGAGGGCCGATGAAGTTCACGGTTTCTCTCTCAAGAGGCGAGCACAGAGTTTCTCTCTCATCTGGAAGGGCACATGGTGAACACGGCGTCATCTGCTAGCTTCTTCTCCTGGCTTTCTGTTTCATGAAGCTCCCCGGGAGGAATGTCCCTTCTTCATCTCCAAAGGTTGCTGGCTAGTGGACTCTGCTTCTCATAGCTATGTCGTTCTGCTCTGCTCTCTCTGAATCTCCCATTCTCCAAATGTTTCCTCTGTTGTAGAACTCCAGAAACTTCTCAAGACCCACCCAAACGGGAGGAGACATGTCACCTAATTCAGTTTAACAACCACTCTTGACTAAATCGCATCATCCAGGGAGATGATCTGATGACAGTTTCAAACATACAGTATTGAATAGGGATTATTCTACCTTTATGAAATGGGATTTGGATTAAAACATGGCTTTTCTAGGGGACATACATCCTTTCAAATCAGCACAGGAAACATGGCGTTTTATCCTGCCAGCCTGGGGAAGGTGATTGGAAGTGTTTCGCATTGGTGTATTAGAAAGTAATTCTGGAAGGGCACACCACAATAACTGTGCCTCTTTAATTGCATGTGAAAAAACACATTGTAGTGACAGGTCTAATAATTCCGAGATAGTGATGAGAGTGAATGATAATTGCAAAAATTGTAATGTGGCAAAAAAATGTGGTTTCTGCTGATGACAAAGTCACAGTTATTGCTCACACTACAGCAATTTGTTGTCTCTATTCATAATTTTGGTTTGATAGTGAAAATTAAGATGTGAGGTTTTTTTCCATCCGAATGAATACACTCCCTGAATTATAAACCGGTTCAGCTCACTTCATCTAGAGAGTTAAGGAAGAGGGGGTTTCAGAGGGGTCTCTGAGGTTTCTGGTTTGGGGAGTGTCCATGGCATTCTCCAGGTGGCAGTGAGAAATGAGGGGCTAGAGCGGAAGGGAGGGGGGGTCGCTGTGGAGCTCGGGCGATCAGGAGAAATTAAAGGTTAATCCTTTGGACTCTGGAGCCAGGTGCCTGTGTTCAAATCTTGAATTTACCAGCTTCATAAATGTAGCGTATTCCACTGAGCCCCATTTCTGGTACCAAATCCAGGTGTTGGGGGCTTATATATCAGTCCCTTGATGGACCTCCTGTGCCACAGTTTCCTCAACTAAAATGAGGGTGACATCATATCACCTACCTTACAGAGCTATTGTTAGGATTAAATGAGTCAATTAATACATGTAAGCACATATAACAGTACGTGGCACATCCTACGTGCTAAATATACATAGCTATTGTTATAGATGGTGTAGAAGTGGATGAGGACTCACTCTTTAACCAGCCATTCGACAAATATGCATCGAGCACCTCAACTTTAGTTGAGGATAATGTTGTGCGACCATCACCGCTGTCTATTTCCAAAACTTTTTCACTTAGCGGAAACTCTGTACCATGAAGCAGTAATTCCCCATTCTCTCTCTCTCCCTTTTCCCTATGAGTCTATAATCTATTTTCTATCTCTATGAATTTGGCTTATTCTAGACATCTCATATTAGTAGACTCATGCAATATTTGTCCTTTTGTGCCTGGCTTATTTCACTTAGCATAATGTTTTCAAGGTTTTTCTGTATCGAAGCATGTATCAGAACTTTGTTCCATCGTATGGATATACCACATTTTGTTTATCTGTTAATGGACACCTGGGTTGTTTCCACTTTTCCGTAATTGTGAATAATGCTGCACGAACGCTGGTGTACGGACATATGTTTGAATCCTGGCTTTTAGTTGTGTTGGGTGTAAATGTAATCGATGGGTCGCATGGTAATTCTGTGTTTAACTTTTTGAGGAACCACCAACCTGTTTCCCACAGTGGCTGTACGTTTTTATATTCCACCAGCAATGCGTGAGGGGTCCAGTTTCTCCACGTCCTCACCCCTGCTTGCTGATTTCATTAAGTAGTTTTGCGGTAGAGAACAAATTGGGCAGGGCCCCTATTCTAATGAAGTCTGAATTCTATAAAGGGAGAGAGATAGTACACAAATAAATAAATAAATGAGATAATATCAGTTAGTGATAAGGGGCAGCAAAACAGGGTGACAACATAAAGTATGAGTGGGACAGAGGCACTTAGATAAGACAGACAGAATGGTCCCTCTCATGAGTTGAGTGAAGGGACCTAGCCAACCATGGGAAGTTCTTGGAGAAGAAAATTCCAGGCAAGGTCAGAAGTCCTAAGGCAGGATGGTGCCTGACGGGTTTGAGGCATTGTGGGGTGTTCTAGTTTGAAAGCTGCTGGAATGCAATATACCAGAAATGGAACAGCTTTTAAAAAGGGGAACTTATTAAGTTGCAAGTTTAAAGTTCTAAGTCTGTGAAAATGTCCCAATTAAAGCAAGTCTATAGAAATGTCCAATCTAAGGCATCCAAGTAAAAATACCTTGGTTCAAGAAGGCCAGTGATGTTCGGGGTTTCTCTCAATTGGAAGGACACATGGTAGCTTTCTTTCCAGAAATCTTCAGTGGCTCCCGTGGGGCTCTGTATGTTCTGTTGGCTTTGTTGTTTCTGGTGGCTCTGGTGGTTCTAAAGCTTTTTCCACAATGGTTCCCTCTTAAAGGGCTCCAGCAAGCAACTCCACCTTGAATGGGTGGAGACACGTCTCCATGGAAACCATCATATCAAAAGTTACCACCCACAGTTGGGTGGGTCACATCTCCATGGAAACGATCAAAAAGTTCCCACCCAACAATATCGATTGAGGATTAAAAGACATGGCTTTTCTGGGGTACACAAAAGATTCAAAGTAGCACATGGGGTAAGTGATGGGGAGAGTGACCAGAAGATGAGGTTGAGAGGTTTGCAGGCTGTTCTAGTTTGCTAGCTGCTGGAATGCAATATACCGGAAATGGAATGGCTTTTCAAAAGGGGACTTTAATAAGTTGCTAGTTTACAGTTCTAAGGCTGAGAAAATGTCCCAATTAAAGCAAGTTTATAGAAATGTCCAATTTAAGGCATCCAGGGAAAGATACCTTGGTTTAAGAAGGCCGACGACGTTCAGCGTTTTTCTATCAGCTGGAAGGGCACATGGCGAACATGGCGGTGTCTGCTGGCTTTCACATGGCTCTGCCAAAAAGGGACTCTCTCCAAAATGTTTCCTCTTTTTAAGGATTCCAGCAAGCAACTCCACCTTCAGTGGGTGGAGACACAGCTCCATGGAAATCATCTAATCAAAAATTACCACCCACAATTGGGTGGGTCACATCTTCATGGAAACAATCAAAATGCTCCCACCCAGCAATATTGAGTGAGGATCAAAGGGCATGGCTTTTCTGGGATCCACCACAGATTCAGACCAGCACACAGGGCCAGCTTCTGGGTTATACTTCAGGGATAGAAGGGTGATTATATCACAGTTACTCCCCTAGTGAGTTCACAGCAGCCATAGAATGTTCCAGTGTGGTAAATGCTTTTATAGGTGTTAGCTTTTATATTATGGGTGAGGGATTAAGGACAGCTTTTGAAAGAGAATGGGAAATTGTGACCTGGGTATTTATATAGTAAAGGAGAAACCAGCATGGATATCTGTGCGAAAGTCATCCATGAGATAGGCTGACTAGATTTTGTTGCTGTAAAAAAACAGCCCCCAAACTCAGGAAACATTAGCAGGGAATCACTTAAGAAAGGAACAAGAAAAAAGAAGCATGGCCCTAGGATCTACCCAAAAGAACCAGCAAAGGAGATTACAGTTGCACCAAGCAAAGCGAGGGAAGATAGGTAGCATTTCAAGAAGAAGAATGGGTTCTACAATGTCCTGTCTAACTAAGAAATCAAGTAGACAAAGGTCTGGGGGAAAAAATCAGGTATTTGCCAAGCGAGGAAGTTCCAGTTGAAGGCTGGCTGAAAGCCAGATAATTATGTCTTGCAAAACAAGTGAGAGGGTGAGTAAGCAGCTCACTCATTCTCCTAGTCACTGAGGGCCAGCATCTGAGAGTTAGGTTTTGACACCTACCTTTCTTTCAATACCACAATTTAGTATGATATCAAGCACTTCCTGATCTTGCCTAGAAATGCCTTGTTCATCTATCACTGGAGGGCACCTCAGAACCCCACTTCTGGTAGCAAGTTCATATCCTCATCAGCCTATATGACTATGACTGGGTATCCTGGATAGTTCTCAAATTTTTGCCTCCCCCATCCATCAATGCTGCTATTTTCATGCCTTCCCCCCTTGGTTTTGCATTGAACATTTACTCTGCCTCTAAGTTGTTCTAGGTACCATAATGAAGGTTGAATAGCTATTATTGCCATATTATCAAGCACCTTCTGTGCAAAATCAACTTGCATGAGGTTCTTGACCATAAGTTACTTACAGTCTAATTAGGGAGACTGACTATCAAGACCACAAGCAAGGAAATCACTCATGATGTCCATCAGATATTTGTGACTCTCTCCTTCTAGCCCATAACAGAATGACACTTTCCTGTCCCTCCTTCCTGAGGTTGGGTGTGGCTGTCTGACTTGCTTTGGCCACTAAAATCTGGGATTTGAACCCAGATATCCTGACTCAGGTGGGTGGAGCCAATGTGTGGTACGGCA